>JAPCYS010002240.1:0-19706 GCA_028641055.1 Alopecurus myosuroides
CATACGCTTCCATGGCATTGTTCCTGGTAGGCAAGCACGATCCCTAGGAGAAATTTCCCTAGATGTCACTTTCGGAGAAAAAGATCACTTCCGTCAGGAAAAAGTATCCTTCGAAGTGGTGCCGTTCGAAAGCGTGTATCACGCAATACTCGGACGTCCAGCTTTCGCCAAATTTATGGCAAGATCATGTTATATCTATAACAAGCTGAAGATGCCAGGGCCAAAAGGAGGAGTAATCACCATAACTGGAGACTTCAAGATGGCGAACAAGCTGGAAAAAGAAAACGCCCTTTGCGCTGAGAAGATCATAGCAAAGGAAGAGCTGAAGGAGCTGGCTAAGGAGGTATCGCCGACAGAAATGCCGGCAGGAAAAGAAACCCGGAAGCCAGCAGATAGCTTCAAGGCATCAGAGAACACAAGACAGGTAATCCTAGATCCCAAAGATCCGACAAAATTTGTCGTGGTGGGAACTGGGATGACCGACAAATAGGAAAGCGAGCTCCTCAAGTTCCTCCGTGAGAACTGGGATATTTTCGCCTGGTGTCCAGCTGACATGCCAGGCGTACCCCGGGAACTTGCTGAGCATCAACTTAAGGTGATTCCAGGCTTTAAACCCGTCAAACAAGGTCTCCGTCGATTTGACGGAAGAAGACGGAAGGCTATTGGCAAGGAAATTATCTGGCTTTTAGCAGCAGACTTCATCCAGGAAGTAATACATACTGAATGGTCTGCAAATCCGGTATTAGTACCGAAGAAAGACACTACTGCTCTTAGAATGTGTATAGATTACACCGGCTTGAACAAACTGTGTCCAAAAGGTAGGTTCGCGTTACCGCGAATCGATCAAATAATAGATGCCACCGCAGGCTCTGAGCTTTTATGCTT
This sequence comes from Alopecurus myosuroides, assembly GCA_028641055.1. Lineage (NCBI taxonomy): Eukaryota > Viridiplantae > Streptophyta > Magnoliopsida > Poales > Poaceae > Alopecurus > Alopecurus myosuroides. The sequence continues at coordinate 886 of JAPCYS010002240.1, forward strand.
TTTGGATGCATATTCCGGGTATCACCAAATACGCATGAAAAAGGAAGATCAAATTAAGAATTCTTTTATAACCCCTTACGGGGCGTATTATTACATAACCATGCCATTTGGCCTGAAGAACGCAGGTGCAACTTACCAGCGTTGCATGCAACGTTGTTTGCATAGTCAGATTGACAAAAATGTCCACGTCTACATAGACGACATTGCTGTCGTAACCAAGGAAAAAGATACTCTCCTTGAGGATTTGCGAGAAACCTTCGAAAATTTGCGCACTTACAAGATCAAGTTAAATCCATCAAAGTGTGTATTCGGGGTTCCCTCAGGAAAACTTCTGGGTTTCATCGTTTCTCACAGAGGAATAGAAGTTAACCCAGAAAAGATCAAAGCAATCTTGAACATCTCCAAACCCACGTGTGTGAAAGATGTCCAAAGATTGACGGGTTCCGCTGCAGCCGTCAGCAGATTTATTAGTCATTTGGGGGATAAAGCCTTACCACTCTACAAGTTGTTGAAGAAATCCGACAAATTCGAGTGGACAGAAGAGGCAGACGCAGCATTAACCCAGTTAAAGGAAACTTTGATGAAAGCTCCGATTTTGGCATCCCCAAAAGACGAAGAACCTATGTTATTGTACCTCACGGCTACAAACAGGGTTATCAGTGCGGTAATTGTTGTGGAACGGAAGAAATACGAACAAAGCATACCAGACCTGCATCCGGTGTATTACGTAAGCGAAGTTTTCTCCGAGTCCAAACAAAGGTACCCGCACTATCAAAAACTGGCATATGGCGTATTTTCCGCATCTAGAAAACTTCGCCATTACATTCCATAACAGTGGTATGTAAAGCACCACTAGGGGATATAATAAACAATGCGGATGCGACCGGCCGAGTAGCCAAATGGGGCATCGAGCTGGCAGCATTCGACATTAAGTATCAGCCAAGGACGGCAATAAAATCCCAGGTTTTGGCAGATTTTGTCGCCGACTGGACAGAAGCAATGGAGAAAACACCAATGCCGGAATCCGAGTACTGGATCATGCACTTTGACGGATCCAAGATGAAGGAGGGCGCCGGAGCTGGTGTAGTTTTAAAATCCCCTAAAGGAGACACAATGGAGTATGTATTACAAATACACTTCAACGCTAGCAACAACGTGGCAGAGTACGAAGCCCTGCTTCATGGCTTGCATATTGCAAAAGAAATAGGTGTCAAGCGCATTTTGTGCTATGGCGACTCAGATTTAGTACAACATCAGCTCAACCAAACTTGGGATGCAAAAAGCCCTATAATGGCCGAATACCGGAGAACAGTGGACGAGTTTGCTATATGTTTCTTCGGATTTGAAGTATTCCATGTTAAAAGGGAGGAAAATTGGAACGCGGATGCGTTAGCCCGCATGGGGCCAGAAAGGGTAAAAATCCTACCACCAGGTGTATTCGTCTAGCATTTGTACGAGCCATCCATACAAGGTGGAGATATTGATTATCCTCTGGCTTCCGAGTCAATTGAAGTTATGCTCGTTAACCCGGATGGGACAATTCCATATTTAAACTTCTTAGTTAATCAGAAGTACCCGGAAGGAGCAGACGAAGTCTTAAAGACAGATACAGCGTCGATGCAAAGGATACACGGTAATTGACAATTGCCTGTATAAACGCAGTACTTCCGGAATTTTTCTGCGATGTATTTCGCCAGAAGAAGGACGAGAAATCCTACAAGAAATCAATGCCGGAGATTGCGGACATCATGCTCAATCAAAAGCATAGTTAAAAAGCATTCCGTGCCGGGTTTTTCTGGTAACAGCCAAGACAGATGCTGAGCACATAGTGAATACATATGCAGGGTGTCAATATTACGCCAAGCAGACTAATATGCCGGCCCAAGCACTCAAAACTATCCCCATTACTTGGCCTTTTGCGGTCTGGGGGCTAGATATGATGAGACCATTCAAAACTGCGTGAGGCGGACTCACACATCTACTTGTAGCTGTGGATAAATATACCAAGTGGGTGGAGGCTAAACCCATCAAAAAGCTTGACGGTGTAACCGCCAGAAATTTCATCATTGACATAGTCATGAGATACGGCGTTCCACACATCATAATTACTGACAACGGGACAAATTTCTCCATTGGAGAGTTGGCAAAATATTGCCGACAAACGAGAATTCGCCTAGATCTCGCATCTGTGGCACACCCGCAATCCAATGGACATGTTGAAAGAATGAATAGCTCAATCCTGTAAGGAATACGCCCAAGACTCGAATCTCCTCTCCATAGAGCAGATGGAGCATGGGTAGAAGAGCTACCTTCCGTGCTTTGGAGTATTCGAACGACACCAAACAGGTCAACTGGGCAAACCCTGTTTTTCCTAGTTTATGGTGCAGAAGCAATCCTTCCAACGGACATGATGCATGATAGCCCAAGAGTGCGGGATTTCGATGACTCGGATGCCGAAGAAGCACGACAGGATGCCGTCGATCTCTTAGAAGAGGAACGAGAGCTTGTGCTTTAAAGATCCGCCATTTACCAGCAAGTTTTACGACGTTACCATAGTCGGAAAATCAGGCATCGTTCTTTTAAAGAAGGTGACTTAGTGCTGAGATTGGTGCAGCAAAGAAAGCACAAATTGGCCCCAGTATGGGAAGGACCATTTGTAATCAGCAAAGCTATGAAAAATGGGTCATACTACCTTGTAGATATTCGGGACACGGAAGACGATCCCGAGAAGCCGAATCGCAAAAGAAAGAGAAAGATAGATGATGAACTAGGAGAGACAAAGAGGCCCTGGAGTATCCAGCAGTTACGTCCCTTCTATACTTAGTTCAATTTCTATGTAAACATCTTTGAGATCATGAAATAAAGTTGTCGGAATTTTTATCTCCATGTTTTTTACAAGTTCATTATCGTGCAAAACATGATTCCACCTTATCTATTTCCCAATGATCTTACAAAATACTCAATGTTAACCCGAATTGTGCCTGCGTGCTCGACGTTTAAAAACTGAATGATTTTCAGCCTACTAAAGGCTAAAGGAAACTCGGATTGTACCTGCGTGCCCAAGTTTCATTCAAAAAATTCCTTACTGTTCTCTAAGCATTATCTGATTGTTTGTGTGTTGGGTCACTGAAGCTAGTTAGTAAAAATGCCCTTAGTATGATCCATGTTTCCGAGTTTGAACTGATTGGTTTCACCCAGTAACTCGGCATGACGATTCATAGTACTATTTAGCCATTTCAAACACTAAGGACAGTTAAAGCACATAAACCAGAGAACTTAGAAGATAAAGGAATATTAAAACCCGGAAAACTTGCAAAGGATTTCATAATTAAACTGCAAAAGGCGGAGTACTTGTTTATACAAATGAATATAAGCATTACAATATAGTTTACATTATAAAGTGCAGTAATGCTCCTATTTTCTACTTCCACCATCCAGGTTAAGGAAAGCCCTTCAAGCATCCGAGTCTTCTTCGTTGCTGTCATTCTCGGGGGCTTCGGGGATCTCCTCTTCTGGATAGGTGATGGAGATGTTCACCATGGAGGCGATCTTGGTAGCGTGACCTTTGATTTCATCAAAGATGGTGGTTCGCTGGGTTTCCGTGTATCCTTGAGGGATACCGGACGCCACGTGCCAAGATTTGGCACCAGGGTAATGCATACGCATAAGGCCGAGAGACATGCGTGCACCACCCCGTGCTGCGGAGCGCAAGGTGGACTCCTTGGACTCCGCCACCTCTAGGATAGCTCCCGGAAGTTTCTCAACTTCCGAGAATTCCCCAGTCCTCGTGGGAAGGAACTTGTTGACCACCTGCATGCCAGCAGCTCTGATCGCATCCACACCTTCCCAAAGGCTCGGATTCTCTCAATCCGAGTAAGATCTGGGTTATCTCCTGTTTTTCAGACAAACAACCAAAAGGTTAAGTAAAAAAGCAGAGAAAGAAAGCAAGACATGGAAAAACCGGTAAATGAAATAAAACTTACCGATAATCTTGTCGATTTCGGAGCTTTCTTCCAGGGGCAAGTTTAAGGCACTTTCCAAGTCCTGGATAGTGAACTTTTCCTTCTCCGCCTGCTCGAAAGCCTTGGAGTGAGCAATTCCAAGGGCCAGATTGTTGGCTTCCAGATCTTTTTGAACCTTCATAAGCTCCTTATGAAGGTCCAAGTTCTCCTGTCGGAGACTTGCGGCGTTGCCGGCATCTTCAGCTATTTCCTTGGCCTTAGCCAAAGCAGCTGGAAAGCAAGGAAAAAAATTCCGAGTTTAGAAAATCTCGGGAAAGTACTTAGTGAAAATCTGGATAAAAAACTTCAGAGAATAAAACATACCTGTTATTTCTGACAGCTGAAGCTGAGATGATACCAGCTCTGCTTCTTTCACGTCAAGAATATGAAGAAGCTTCCTAACCTCCTTATTCTTTACAGAAAGCCTGTTGAAAACTTCCGTGTTTATGTTTTCAGCGGTTTGCTGGAACACGGAAAGGAAAAAAGTCATGTTATTAAAAAGCATCAAGCGAAAAGTATACATTTTGCTTAATGCTTGGGGGCTAGAGTTAATACCTGGCTCATCCGCTGTAACCCCGCCAAGTTTTCAGTAAACTCTTTTGCGTACTCCGCAAAAAGAGTTCCGGCCGCGCTTAGGCCATCGCTGATGTTCTTGAAGTCCTTGTCAAAGGTGGGGATTTTCTCCTCGGTTGTTCGAGAAGGACCTCCCACCTCAGGAGCCGCCCTTTCCCTCGTGTCCGTTAACGGCACAATAGGTTGGCTGGGCTCCAAAGACTCGGTGGTGGGGGCTGCAGCATGCTCTTCTGTCATCGTGGACGGAGTGTCCGGCGCGGTGGCAGGAGAAGGGTGATGGCCTCTGCTGGACACAACCTTGTGCCTCTTCAGCTTTGGGCTTTAGAGTAGAGGGAGGCAAGCTAAAAGCAAAAAGTCGGAAAAGTCAAAACTCCGAAAGCGAAAGAAAAACTCCGACAAAGGAAAGTAACCCAGACGTTCAAACTTGGAGGTGGCAACGGGAACCCCGTCAAGATCGATGATCTCCTGGGAAGAGGAGATCTTCTTGCGCTTCCGCCCACCGGCAAAGGTGGCGTGCAACGCCTCCAGTTCGGCGTCGGAAGAAAGTTCCGACTCAGGAAGTTCAGCGATCTGTAGAAGGAAAAAGCGGAGTTAAAAATCCGAGTAAACGAGAAAAAGTTGAAATCCCAAAAGACGGAAAATTATACCTTGGGAGCCGGATTGTTGGCCGTGTACATTGGCCGACTCGCTTCATATTGGTCGCGTGATGCGACCAACTGATTCACGCGCTTCCGCAGGTCCTTCGCGGCCCAGTCTTTACTGGTTGTCCGCATTTTGTCGTCGGTGCCCGTGTACTCGCAGAGGAGGCGGCCACCATGGTTTGCTAGAGGTTGGATCCGCCTGTCTAACCAGCAAAGGACTGTGTCCATGCCGGTTAGAGGCGGATCAGAAGAGACGAGTTTCGTGATGCGCCGCTTGATCCTTAGAAGATCAGGCGGTTTGAACTGCCTCAGTTCCCCATTTTTCTTGGGGAACAGCGGCGGTGTTCGAAAAAGGCGGAACCCCGAACGTTTAACCAGGAAATGAAATGTCGGGATGATAAAAGAAGGAACCCGTCCAAAACTTGACGGATTCCGATGTTTTGATCTTGGGGAACCAATCCTCTCGGAATCTCCGAAGAGTGAAAGAGATGGTTCCGCAAGTTGGGAGTGCGCCCTCCGAAGAGTTCCGTTTAACCCCGAAACAGTACAGCCATAAATCTAGTCTAGGCGCTATACCTAGATAACCCTCGAAAAGGGCCTGGAATCCGGCTAAGTACAGGATGGAATTTGGTGGTAGGTTGTGTGGCTGGATGTTGTAATGGGATAGGACCTGGAGGAAGAAGGCGGAAGGTGGAATGCCCATACCTCTAAGAAGGTGGGAGGAGAGAAGAACCCGTTCTCCGTCGTTCGGCGTGGGTTCAATCTCATCCTCCGGAAGTCGCCATTTCCCCTTCAGTACTAACCCCTCCTTTTCCAATGACGGAAGGAGGGATGACGGAATGTTGCAGGCACTCCAATTGCCGGCAGTCTCCATTTCTTCCTCAGCGCCGGCGGCGGCAGACGCTGCGGCCTCCGCGGCCGCGAGCTCGTCGCCAACGAGTTCAATCTTTTCCTCCACCGTCTCGAGAGCGAACGGCGGAGTGGGTGCGGAGCTGGAACCCGCAAGATCCACGGCGGCGGAAAGATCTCCTCCATCTGCCGCGGTGCCCGTGGTCTTCGCCGGCTCGTCACCGGCGGCGTGCACCTAGGAGTCCAGTTGTGGATCCATAGTGTTGATGATGTCCTCGATTTCTTGGGCGACGGTACGGGCTGGTGAGGACGACGGAGAAGCCATCAAGGAGCAGCGCTTGGGCGTCTCCGGTGAGGGCTTGGACGCGGTGACGTTCGGGAGCTTTTCTCTGCTATGAGCTTAGGCGCTGGAATGGCGTGCGAAGTGAAAGCGGAAGTTTTTCGCTGAGGACGAAGACGGCTATTTATAGCCGAAATCTTGTCACGATACGTGCTAACGGCTCTTTTGACCGTTGGATGTTCAACGCGTGTCACTCGCCGAAAAATCCGGAAAATGAAACGACGGGTGATTATTGCTATCTCCTCGTTTCCCGCGAGAATCTGTCAGAGATATGTTTCTGGGTTTTCCGCCTGAAACCCAAGCGTCCCTTACGTCAGCATGATTAAAGCGCTGACGTAGGAAGTTCCTTCTCCACGAAGGATCGTGCGAGAAAAGCCGGATTTCCAGTATTCCGAGTTTTGCGTTACAACATCCTTTAAAGGAGAAAAAAGAAGAATCAAGACTGCTGGCCAATATTTCTCGGACAAAATACATTTGGCGAAAGACGGCGAATCCGAGTTTTAATCCTTCTTGGGGGCTACGGTCGGATATATACCGAATAGGGGTATATCAGATGGTAGTCAAAGTGCCGGATTACCAGGGTGGCCCAAGTGGTAGTGGGCTACGGTCCATTGGGCGGCCCAGTAAGCTGACACGCAGAAGCCGGATTCTAGAAGAACCCGGATCACGGCCCACATGATCTGGCTTGGAGTAGAAGGCGGACTCCTTACTTTCCAAGTTAGTAGTTACCGTAGTCTTCTAGGTTTCTTACTCTGTATACCCTAACCCGGCTATTATATAAAGCCGGACGGGAGATATGATAGATGGACAAGAAGCGACAGGTTATCTCGCCGAGAAGTTGATCCTCAGCGAATAGCTGAACAGAACCTCACGTTGTACTTGTATACATAGGCTTTAGTCCTGATTAGTGAGATTGCAGGAGTAGGAACGCCGCATTATTGCGACGTGCCGAACCTGGGTAAACCCTGTGTTTTTGTCCTTCGCGCAACCACGTTTCTCCACGTCTCTACCCGTAGTGTCATGGCACCCCCGTCTATGAAAACTACTACGATATCTCGACAGGGCTAGTAGGAGGGCTAATGTAACTTATGAAAGCTAGATAGGATTCTTTCTTCGGTGGAGTGGGAACAAATTTTTTCTCTAGCCACTGTTCGGGCACTGACTAGGAATGGGTCAGATCATACACCCCCTCCTTTTAGATTTCGGGGACCGTGCTCATGTTGGGAACAAGAGTCGTTTTTCATTTGAGATTTCGTGGCTTAAAATGGAGGGTTTCTATGAGATGGTTGCCTCGGTTTGGGCTAAGGTAGTCAAAGGAGATTCGGCTATTGAGAGATGGCAGAATAAAATTAGGCATCTTAGACGGTTCCTTAAGGGGTGGGCTAAGAATCAAAGTGGTAAGTATAGAAAGGAGAGAGATAGATTGCTTAAGATTATTGATGACCTTGATCTTAAAGCTGAGAGTGTTCCTCTGTCTTTGTCCGAGAGGGATAGTCTTCGTGATGCCAATGATCGCTTATGCTCCCTTCGTAGAGAGGAAGAGAGTAAGTGGGCGCAGAGGGATAAAGTGAAACATATTCAGGAGGGGGGGATAATACTAAATATTTTCATATAATTGCAAATGGGGAGCATCGTAAGAAATTGATTTTTCAGTTAGAGCAAGATGAGGGGAAAATCCTTGGTGAAGAGAACTTGAGAACGTATATTACTGAATATTATAAAAAGTTATTTGAGCCGTCTATTCCTAATAATATATCCTTAGTGGAGAGTCATAATCAGGATATATCGTAGTTATCCAATGAGGAAAATGATATTCTCACTTCTGGTTTCTTAGTGGAAGAAGTGTTTGAGGCAATATCGCAAATGGAACTAAATAAAGCTCCTGGCCCAGATGGGTTTCCTGCAGAGTTCTATAAGACTTTCTGGGAGATAATTAAAGTCGATTTGATGGACATGTTTGTCCAGTTTAAGCAAGGTAATCTTCAGTTATTTAAACTAAACTTTGGTGTAATTACTTTGCTTCCTAAATAAGAGAATGTGGTTCAGATCAGCAGTACAGACCTATATGCCTACTCAATGTTAGTTTTAATATATTTACAAAAGTGGGTACTAATCTTATTACCCAAATTGTGAATAAGGTGGTTCGTCCCTCTCAGTCATCTTTCATGCCTGGGAGAAACATTTTAGAAGGAGTTGTGATCCTTCATGAGATCATCCATGAACTTAAGAAGAAGAATTTGGATGGGTTTCTTTTTAAAATTGATTTTGAGAAGGCATATGATAAGGTCAAGTGGCCCTTTATCCAACAAGATTTGCGTATGAAAGGATTTGCACCGGACTTGTGCAAAATGATTATGCAATTTTTTCAGGGAGGAAGTGTAGGTATCCGGGTTAATGATGACATTGGTCATTATTTTCAAACGAAGAAAGGACTTAGGCAGGGGGATCCTTTATCTCCTATTTTTTCTGATATGCTAGCTATCCTTATTGCTCGGGCTAAGGAAAATGGACACATTGAAGGTCTAATCACTAACCTAGTTGATGGAGGTTTATCTATTCTCCAGTATGCGGATGATACCATTCTTTTTTTAGAGCATGATCTTGACATGGCTTTAAATCTTAAGTTAATTTTGTGTATCTTTGAACAACTATCGGGTCTCAAAATTAACTTCCACAAGAGTGAAGTTTTTTGTTTTGGAAAGGCTAAGGAGGTAGAAAGTCAGTATAAACAAATCTTTGGTAGTGAGTCTAGGTCTCTACCTTTTAAATATTTGCGAATTCCTATCCATCATAGAAAACTTAGAAATTTAGGGTGGCACCCAGTGGAGAGTCGTTTTGAGGATAAACCTGGGTGTTGGAAAGGTAAACATTTGTCTTATGGAGATCGCTTAGTGTTGATTAATTCGGTTTTATCTAGTCTACCCATGTTTATGCTCTCTTTCTTGGAAATTCCTATTGGTGTACGGAAAAGGCTTGATTTCTATAGATCGAGGTTTTTTTGGCAGAGTGATGATTCGAAACGCAAATATAGGTTAACAAAGTGGAATTTTATTTGTAGACCTAAGGATCAGGGTGGATTAGGGGTGGAAGTGTTTGAGATGAAAAATAAGTGTTTACTAGGTAAATGGCTGTTTAAGATTCTTACGGAAGAGGGTGTTTGGCAGGAATTATTGCATAAAAAATACCTTCATAGTAAATCGTTAGCTCATGTTGAAGAACAACCTAATGATTATCCCTTTTGGAAAGGTTTAATGAGAGTTAAGGAGGACTTCTTTCATAGAGTGTCCTTTAAAGTTGGGAATGGGGAGTTAACTAGATTTTGGGAAGACAATTGGTTAGGTCCAACTCCTCTCTCAGATCAATATCCTGTACTCTATAATATTGTGCAATACAAAAATGTTTCAGTTCATGAGTTTTTTGGTAATGATCCACCTATTAATATTTCTTTTCGTAGGAATTTGGTGGGTATTACCTGGGATTTGTGGTCTCACCTATGTTTCCGTTTACTGAATATTTCTCTTGTTTCCACTGAGGATAAGTTTCATTGGAATTTGACCCAGAATGGGATGTTCTCTGTTAAATCCATGTATGAGGATATGATGAATGGTCATGCATTTTTTCTCAAAACTTACTTGTGGAAATTGAAGATTCCACTTAAGATTAAAATTTTCATGTGGTTTTTAGACAAGAAGGTTTTGCTAACTAGGGATCACTAGCTAAAAAAGGATGGAAAGGAGATACACATTGTTCTTTTTGTGGGAATGAGGAGTCTGCTGAACATCTTTTTATTTCTTGTCCTTTTGCTAAACTTGTGTGGAGAGTGTTTTTTTTGTACTTATAACATTCCTTCCCCCTCCAACTTGACGAATATGTTTGGGAATTGGCTAAATGGGATTGATAAGAAGACTAAAGATAGGATTAGAATTGGAGTGTCGTCCATTTGTTGGTCCATTTGAATTGTAGGAATAATATTGTTTTTAACAGGAAAGTTCAATTTCATGTATTACAGGTTATCTTCTCGGCAACACATTGGATCCAGCTATGGGCTTCTTTGCTTCATTCGGACTAGAGGAAACTTATGGTGGATGGATGTAGGCGTCTCCTTACGGTGGCACAGGATTTTTTCTCCCGTCATACGTGGCAACATATTAATAGGCTTTCGTAGTTCTATTTCCTGTTATTTGCTTTGAGGGAGTTCTTCCTGGTTGTAAGGAGTTGGAGGTTGTAAATTATTGACACACTGGAACTCAATAAGAAATAAAAGATGTGTGCATCACTCGATGCAGAGGCTGGGGTATACCCCCTTTTCTAAAAAAAACGGACAACCTCGTCGGCCGCGACGGCAGGCTCTACTACTACGGCACGGCCACCTTCCGGGGCTTCTACCCTTTCAACTTCATCGGCACGCGTCGTGAACGGGACACTGTGTTGAAGGACCTCTCTAGGTTCCGTGTCACGCCCATGGACTTTGTGCACGCCGTCTTCTCCACGCTCGTGTTCCTCCCCGTCGCGTTCTCCGACGCCAGTATACAGTACTGTATGTTCCCGGACGCCGGGCCGGACTTGAGGTAGGTGCTGGTGAACTTGCCTCTTGCTTCTGGCTTCCTAGCTAGCATGGTGTTCATCACACTAGTGGAAAACGGGGCTTTTACCCACCCGCGACCACCCCTTTCGCCCCGGATCGGCCACCACCCGGTGCAAAAGACTGCAGAGGTGGGGCCAGGGCGAGCAGGGCTCATGGTGTTGGGCTTATTTGCCTCGGTTGAAGCCACCAACCAGGGATAAAGTCGCTCGACGAGCAGGGCCCGTGCAGGCGTGTGGTGGGGGGCCTTTTGCCCCGGTTGGAGCCACCAACCGGGGCAAATGACACCCCCACTATATATAAACCCTGCCATCCCTCTCTGCTCCTCATGCCACTCACTTTGGAGGACATATTTCTAGTTGTGTGGTGTGTGCGCTCACTTTTTTTCACTCCTATGCACAAGAGGTGTTTGATGAAATGCCCGGGAGAAGAACGCCATCTCAGCTCGCAGAAAACAAGCACGATTTAATTTGTCCGAGCCATACTTAATTAAATAAGCTTTCTCGTCCTTCTTTCCTCCTCGGTCGAGGTACAAACTTTAACCTTTCATATGTCGATGTATCATTGGTCATTTCTCTATTCATGGTGTTCTGTAACAGTTCTTAATTAAGAATCATATAATGCAGATGAACCGACAATGGATGTACGCTGACCGACGCTCTGCCACGTTCATGAAAGGCGTGTGTTATTTTCTCGAGGTGGCCCAGGCAAACAAGCGGAATAATTTTATCTGTTATCCATGTGCTGTATGTCGGAATCAGAAGGAACACTCTTCTCACAGAGTCATCCACTTCCACTTGTTTCAATCCGGTTTCATGCCCGGCTATAATTATTGGACCAAGCACGGAGAAAGAGGGGTTATGATGTAAGACAACAAAGAAGAAGAGAATGATGACAACTATCATGACATGTTCCCTGAATGGAAGATAACAATGAAGTGGAATCAGAGTTGCAGGCACCAAATTAGCCCATCGATGATCTTGGCCAGGCTATTACGGATGCAAAGACAGAAAACGATATTGGAAAGGTGAGGGTGAAGTTCGACCAGATGTTAAAGGATCACAAAACAAAGTTGTATCCAACTTGCGAAGACGGGCAGAAAAAGTTGGGCAGCACACTGGAATTGCTCCAATGGAAGGCCGAGAACGGTGTGACTGACAGCGGATTTACAAAGTTGCTGCAAATAGTGAAGAAGCAGCTTCCTAAAAGCAATGAATTGCCCGACAGTACATACCAAGCAAAGAAGCTTGTATGCCCCCTAGGATTAGACGTGGAGAATATACATGCCTGCATCCTCTACCGCGGTGAGAAGTACGAGAATTTGGAACAATGCCCGGTATGCACTGCATTGTGGTATAAGATCCGACCAGACGACCCTGGCGATGTTGAGGGTGAGCGACCCAGGAAGAGAGTTCCTGCAAAGGTGATGTGGTATGCTCCTATAATACCACGGTTGAAACGTTTGTTCAGAAACAAAGAGCATGCCAAAGTTTTGCGATGGCACATGGAAGATCGTAATAAAGATGAGATATTGAGACACCCGCTGATGGATCGCAGTGGAGAAAAATCGAGAGAAAGTTCCCGCGCTTTGCAGGTGAGGCAAGGAACTTATGGTTTGGTCTAAGTACAGATGGATTTAATCCATTAAGTGAGCAGAGCAACAACCATAACACCTGGCCTGTAACTATATGTATCTATAACCTTCCTCCTTGGTTGTGCATGAAGAGAAAGTTCATTATGATGCCAATGCTGATCCAAGGCCCGAGACAACCGGGAAACGACATTGATGTGTACCTAAGGCCATTAGTCGATGAACTTTTACAGTTATGGCGTGAAGAAGGTGTACCTGTGTGGGATGAGCACGTACAAAAAGAATTTAACCTACGAGCGCTATTGTTCGTAACCATCAACGACTGGCCTGCTCTTAGTAACATTTCTGGACATGCAAACAAGGGATACAATGCATGCACACAATGTTTAGATGACACCGAAAGTGTATATCTCGATAAAAGTAAGAAGGTTGTGTACCTCGGGTATCGTCGTTTTCTTCCGCGCAAGCACCCCTTAAGAAAAGCTGGCAAAAATTTCAATTGTGAGGCAGATACCCGGGAGACGCCATTCCTTCGATCTGGTGATGATGTATTTGATATGGTGAAGGATTTGAAAGTAATATTTGGAAAGGGTCCGGGCAGACAAACTGTTCCGAATGACGCTGACAGACACACACCCATGTGGAAGAAGAAATCTATATTTTGGGAACTACCCTATTGGAATATCCTAGATGTCCGCTCTGCGATCAACGTGATACACCTGACGAAGAATCTCTACGTGAATCTGCTAGGCTTCTTTGGCTTGTATGGGAAGTCAAAAGATACATCTGAAGCACGGCAGGACCAGGAACACACGAAAGGACGAGACGTCAAGAATCCTGAGTGGTTTCAAGGTGGTCCTGCCAGCTACGCTCTTACCAAGGAAGAGAAGGAAATCTTTTTTGAAGCACTAAATAGTATCAAGGTCCCGTCTGGCTTCTCGTCGTATATAAAGGGAATAATAAATATGGCGGAGAAAAAATTCCAAAACCTGAAGTCTCATGACTGCCACGTGTTGATGACACAATTGCTTCCGATTGCGTTGAGGGGTATTCTACCAGGAAATGTTCGACTACCCATTGTGAAGTTATGCGCATTCGTCAATGCAATTTCTTAGAAGGTAATCAATCTAGAAAGTCTATCAGCGTTACAAACAGATGTGGTCCAATGTCTTGTCAGCTTCGAGTTGGTGTACCCACCATCCTTCTTCAATATTATGACACACCTCCTAGTCCACCTAGTCAAAGAGATTACCATTCTCGGTCCTGTGTTTCTACACAATATGTTCCCCTTTGAGAGGTTCATGGGAGTCTTAAAGAAATATGTTCACAACCGTGCTAGGCCAGAAGGAAGCATCTCCAAGGGTTATGGAACAGAGGAGGTAATTGAGTTTTGTGTTGACTTTCTTCCAGACCTTAAGTCGATTGGTGTTCCCGAATCGCGGCATGAGGGAAGAATGAGTGGAAAAGGCACGCTAGGAAAGAAAGCAAAGATATTTATGGGCAGACATTCTTTCACTAAAGCACACTACACAGTTCTATAAATGTCCACCTTGGTGGCTCCTTATATCCAGGAGCACAAGAATATTATACGTTCCAAAAACCCGGGGCTGTCTGAATCCTTGATTAATGATGAACACATCGATAGTTTCGGCGCCTGGTTGCAGGCAGAACTCATGAATAACAACACTGTTGGAGATGATCTCTACTTGTCGGATATATACTGAATAAGGGTATATCAGATGGTAGTCAAAAGTGCCGGATTACCAGGGTGGCCCAAGTGGTAGTGGGCTATGGTCCATTGGGCGGCCCAGTAAGCTGACGCGCAGAAGCCGGATTCTAGAAGAACCCGGATCACGGCCCACGTGATCTGGCTTGGAGTAAAAGGCGGATTCCTTACTTTCCAAGTTAATAGTTACCGTAGTCTTCTAGGTTTCTTATTCTGTATGCCCTAACTCGGCTATTATATAAAGCCGAACGGGAGATATGATAGATAGAGAAGAAGATATAGGCTAACTCACCGGGAAGTTGATCCTCAGCGAATAGCTAAACAGAACCTCACATTGTAACTACATACACAGGCTTTAGCCCTGATTAGTGAGATTGCAGGAGTAGGAACGCCGCATTATTACGACGTACCGAACCTGGGTAAATCCTGTGTTTTTCTCTTCAACGCAACCACGTCTCCCCACGTCTTTACCTGTAGTCTCATGGCACCCCCGTCTATGAAAACTACTACGATGTCTCGACAGTTGGCGCCCACCGTGGGGCAAACGACGTCAGGCGTTAAGTTCCGATCTGGGATACTCGGCGGAATCGGCAGTTCCATAACTGTCGGAAGCCTGGAGTTCGACGACGACGTCGGACGCTTCCTCGACAATGGATCTTACATACCGGCGCCAAATCATCTGCAAATTTTTCCCACCCGCCCTATACCCAGTCGAAGATGACTATGATACCGGATTTTGCTCAGATCGCCGACATGAAATTGATACACACTTGATCGGTATGGTGCAATCCGAAGTCGCCGAAAACACAGATGATGGAAACCCCGTGCAGAAGGCAGACAACAGCACACCCACTACAGAGGTGGAAGATCCGACATCCGTCAACATGGCGATAAACTCGGAAGCTGACTCAGTGCTAGCCGCCATTGAGGCGAGATTAGAATCAGAAACCGGATCGGATGATTTCGATTCCGAAGATGAAGATGAGGATACCTTCGAAAGTAAGGTAAAGTCTCTTCAAGAGGGATTCCATGAAGTACTGATGGCAAAACCGGCTGAAAACACGGATGCCGGCAGTCAGGAAAGCCCTAAAACTCCTCTGCCAGAAGAAGAGAGAGAAGACGGAGAAAATTCTCCGATATTTCCCAGCGTCAAGGAATTGACAGAGGACGAACCTGCCAAAAAGCCTCCCTCTTCCAAGAAAAAGCACAAGGCTGCTAAAAAACTCCAGTACAAAATCCGGAAGAAAAAATCAGCTGATCCAGCTGACGAAAGCCCGGAAGTAGGAGATGCAAGCGGAATAAAGCCCGCGGAGAAGAAAACCAAGGAAATCCTTGTTCTGCCAATGACAGAACAAGAAGAACAGGATCTGTTACAAACACCGGTGGGACTAAACGAACCCCCTGAGATGCTAGAAGCCAGGAGACGAGCTTTCCAACAGCAATAGCAACATCTACTCATATCTCGGGAACACCTTCAAAAAACCCAGAATGACATCAAGCTCATGAAGGAAGAAATTGAGGAGTACGAGAAAAAGAATAGATCTGCCATAAAACCTACAAGGTTGCCCGGAATCGTAAGACCGGAAGTACTGCCGCCAAAAGAAAGGTTTCATAACCCATCTTGGCAAAAGCAGGTAAACGGCAAGGATGCCAGAGGTGAACCAATATACAAAACCGCAGCAGAAAACGCGGAAGCAGCGTTCGCCATCCTCAATAATGACATGTACTCCAACGGTGAAAAACTCCAAGGGGTGTATGCTTTCCTAGGAAAAGCATTACAACAACAACAGCGGGGCCAAGAGCGATCAGGGAAGTTGCATAACGACTCCGCCCTATGCAAAACAGCCACTTGCGCCGCTGGGGCACCTGGACCGGAAGAACCTGGAAATTCAGACAATTCAAAGGATAAGAAAGTAGATCCGAGAAAAGACAAGAAAAATCCCGACAATAGGGATGAGGCGTCTAGAACCGGATCTCATCTCCCGAAAGGTGGACTCAAACCCCACGATCGGGAAGAAAAACACCGGAATGATGGCGAAGCAATGCCACCTCCGAGACACCCAGCTGAAAAAGCTGGAAGACATGGTGTACCTCATAGGCGTGAGAGATCTCGGACACCCACCAAGGATAAAGAAAGGCACATGAGTAGAACTCTGCCTCATCCAAAAGGGCGTGATCTCAGAAGAAATAGAAACGATGATCTGTACTTTGGACCTAAGTGTTTCACTGATAGGATCCGAAGAATAACCCTGCATTCTGGCTTTGCCAAGGTCGGTCCGACGTACCAGAAATACACCGGCAGTACAAACCCGGATACCTGGCTCTCAGACTACTATACAGCCGTCCAGATTAACAACGGGACAGACCTGGAAGCTGTAAAGTTTCTTCCCCTAATGTTACTGGATGGAGCCAGAGATTGGATCAATGGATTGCCATCGAGAATTGTCGACAGCTGGGATGACATGGCTCGAGTATTCACTCAGCATTTCCGGGGAACTTACAAACTCCCGAACAACATCAACCAGCTGAGCCGATGCACCCAGTTCGAGGATGAACCATACGTGGATTTCATCTCCAGATGGACTGCAATGAAGAATAGTTGTTCTGGAGTAACTGACGTACAAGCAATGCATGCTTTCGTCAATCACCTAAAGCCCGGACTTGTATCGTTCATGGTTGGTTCCAAACAGCACAAAGATCTTGGATCTATGCTTACAACCGCCAATGAACACGCTGCAGCCGAAGACGACATCAGAGCAAGAGGAGGCAATATCGATACACTGATACTGGCCAAGAAAAATCCTCACCCTGAGAAAAAAGGAAATTCAGAGGCAACACCAAAACCCAAAGAGGTTAACATAGCCTTTGGAAGTGAAAAAGGGAACATATGGAAAGGACGCAGTTCAGAGCCAATCAATTACACTAAAGAAGAGTGGGAAAATATTAAGTCGGAACCCTGCGTCCACCATTCGCAATTCAGGAAACCCACCCATACAAACGCACAATGCCGGCTGAACAAACACATGAAAGGCAGTGCAGGATCCGGAAATAAGGGGAAGAGTTCCAAAAGGAAATTTTCCAAACAAAAGCAAGAAGCTGAGAAAGAAGACAGTGAATCGGACACTGACGAAAAAATCCAGGAACAACAGCGAAAAGGCGAGCCCAAATTTCCAAGAGTTGACGGAGAATGTGCTCTAACTTTCCTAGCAACTCCATCAGCAAAAGTGGCAAAAAGAACGCTTCGAGAAATAAACACGGTTGTTCCGGCAACCCCTAAATTCCTGAAGTATTCAAACACGCCAATTACCTGGGATCAGACTGATCATCCCAGGAATATCCCTGAACCCGGCACACAAGCTCTTGTTGTAAGCCCTATTGTCCAGAACACTAGGCTAAAAAGAGTGCCGATGGACGGAGGATCCAGCATCAACATAATGTATCTGGATACGCTGAGGCATCTGAAAATCTCCGAGACCCAGCTCAATCACGGCAACATACGCTTCCATGGCATTGTTCCTGGCAGGCAAGCACGATCCCTAGGAGAAATTTCCCTAGATGTCACTTTCGGAAAAAAGACCATTTCCGTCAGGAAAAAGTATCCTTCGAGGTGGTGCCATTCGAAAGCGTGTATCACGCAATACTCGGACGTCCAGCTTTCGCCAAATTTATGGCAAGATCATGTTATATCTATAACAAGCTGAAGATGCCAGGGCCGAAGGGAGGAGTAATCACCATAACCAGAGACTTCAAGCTAGCAAACAAGCTGGAAAAAGAAAACGCCCTTTGTGCTGAGAAGATCATTGCAAAGGAAGAGCTAAAGGAGCTGGCTAAGGAGGTATCGCCGACAGAAATGCCGGCAGGAAAAGAAACCCGGAAGCCAGCAGATAGCTTCAAGGCGTCCGAGAATACAATACAGGAAATCCTAGATCCCAAGGATCCGACAAAATTTGTCGTAGTAGGAACTGGGATGACCGACAAATAGGAAGGCGAGTTCATCAAGTTCCTCCGTGAGAACTGGGATATTTTCGCCCGGTGTCCGGCAGACATGCCAGGCGTACCCAGGGAACTTGCTGAGCATCAACTTAAGGTGATTCCAGGCTCCAAACCCGTCAAACAAGGTCTCCGTCGATTTGACGGAAGAAGACGGAAGACTATTGGCAAAGAAATTATCCGGCTTTTAGCAGCAGATTTCATCCAGGAAGTAATACACACTGAATGGTCTGCAAATCCGGTATTAGTACCGAAGAAAGACACTACTGCTCTTAGAATGTGTATAGATTACACCGGTTTGAACAAACTGTGTCCAAAAGATAGGTTCGCGTTACCGCGAATCGATCAAATAATAGATGCCACTGCAGGCTCTGAGCTTTTATGCTTTTTGGATGCATATTCCGGGTATCACCAAATACGCATGAAAAAGGAAGATCAAATTAAGACTTCTTTTATAACCCCGTACGGGACGTATTACTACATAACCATGCCATTTGGCCTAAAGAACGCAGGTGCAACTTACAGGGT
>JAPCYS010000357.1:0-19502 GCA_028641055.1 Alopecurus myosuroides
AGCTTTAATATATTCATAATCGTAATTTATATCTGACTTTCTACCTTTGTCATTCTCCCATCCTTTAGTGTTTTCTTGAATACGGTCAAGAAGATCCTATTTAGCTTCTTCCTTCATACGTGTGAATGATCTAGAACAAGAAGCATCCCATAAATCCTTATCATGAAGAGAAATCCTTGCATAAAAATTATTGATAACAATAATACTAGGGAGTTCATGAACGGGACATTTTAGCATTGATAGCTTCAATATCCCCCAATATTGGGCAATACTCTCTCCATCATGAGGCCAGAAATTATATATTTGATTCCAATCTTTATGAATCTCACTGGGAGGATAAAATTTAGAATAAAAGAGAGGTACAATTTCCTCCCATCGAATAGATTGACCATTCTTCAGCATTTTAAACCATTCCGCAGCTATACCCTTCAGTGATAAAGAGAATAATTTCCTCTTAACTTGGTCCATTGTAATACCTGCACACCTGAATAACTCGCATAATTCATGTATAAAGAGTAAATGATCACCGGGATGGACAGTTCCATCTCCAAAATAGCAGCTATCCATAACACGTTCAACAATTTTCATAGGTATTTTAAAAGGATCCAATTGAGCAGACAACAGGTCATCTACTACATTAGAAGTAATAGTAGTACGCTTAAACAGAGAACCAAAAGGATTCTCCATAATAAAATAAAGCAGCAGACAGAAATAAAAACAACACTCACAGTAAAAGTTTCTCTTACCAATTCCACTTATCAATATCGCTTCACTCCCCAGCAACAACGACAGAAAATAGTCTTGATGACCCACAAGTATAGGGGGTGTATCGTAGTACTTTAGATAAATAAGAGTGTCGAACCCAACGAGGAGCGGAAGGTGTTGACAAGCAGATTCGATAGAGGATTCACTGTAAACAGTAGCAAACAGATTTTTGGTGGTTTTTGATATAGTAGATAAATAAAGCGCGAGTAAATAAAAGACAGTAAATATAATTGCAGCAGGTGGTCCAATCCTTTTTAGAGAAAAACACAAGCCGGTTGATCTACTTATGATTACCAAATGTTTTCGAGGATACATGGGAACTTCGGCAAGCGCTTTCGTTTCATATAGTTGATTAATATTTATTGTTTTGATAGGTGTTGTGTGGGTGAACCTATGCTAATGCACCGCCCAACTAGGAATAATACATACTTGTGATTATACCCCTTGCAATCATCCGCAACTACAACAAAGTAATTAAGATAAATCTAACCACAACCTTAAACTCTGGGATCCTACACTCCCTCGTGCATCGTTTTCCTAACGGGGGTTTAGGTTTCTCTCACTCCGGCAACCCCACAATTAGTAGTAAAATACACAATGCATCCCTCTATGCCCATAAAGGTGAAGTGTCATGTAGTCGACATTCACATGACACCACTAGAAGAATAACACCACAACTTAAATATCAAACCATTAGATATTACTTCAACAAAATTCCACTACTAACATCGATGGTGGCTAGTGGTGTGGGCCCCTTGTGGTCCCCCTCCGGCTCTCGTCGTGGCTGGCTCCCTCTTTTGGACTTCTAAGACTCCTCTGATGCCCCCTTCTTCTTCTGATCTTTTGAGACAGGGTATCTTGTCGGTGCTTTTTCCATCAGATTTCTGGCCCCGGTGATTATTCTCCAATAATTATCAAACATGCAAAATACGATGAAATAACATAAGTAGTGCATCATAATATGAAATATATCGATGAATAACAACAAATTATGATATAAAATAGTGATGCAAAATGGACTTATCAATTACCTATATGATACATTATCTAGCTGGCTCAATCGATTTGCTTCATACATTGATGGCCCATGTGCAACATCGTAACCGAAATCGAACCGGTTTTAAAGATTGAAGATGACATTTTTTTGTCCGATATATGTACGACGCAGTTTGCGCCGTTGTTCGAGAGTATCAACCCTTCTATGTTCAGGGACGAATTAGGCCTATGCCAATGGGGGTTTCTTAGCATGATTTCATAAGTAATTTGCTAATGTGTCACACTATTTAATGAAGAGAGGGTGTGATGTTGTATCTTAGATAAGATACAACATTTGCACATAGCCAAAAATAGCTAATTGTCCAATCACATACATGCATAAGAAGCATATCATTAAATTTAGATACAACCTCTAAAAAACAATGCATTGCACAAGTAGGTTTTTAATTTTTTAATACTCCTATGACACAGTGTTAAGAAACAATGCATTGGCACATGACTTAGCCCATCGGACATGTATCGGACGCATGTGTCCTATGTAAAGTAGTTTCCAAGATTGAACGGTCAAAGAATTTAGGGGTATACTCTATTTGGTTTAAACGAATTATAGAACGCGTAAGAACATGATTAAGACTGGTCAGTCACAATCTATACTAACTTAGACTAGGATATATTATGTCCAATATATGTTACTAGTCTAACACCTGTGCCAATGCATCATATCCTAACACATTATCATAGATGTAATAAAACATTAAGAGACAATGCATTGTTTTTTATGAGTTATATCTAAATTTAATGTTTTGGCCTCATGCATGGATATGATTAGGTTAGCATCATCTTTAGGGTGTCTCCAATAGTTGTAAGATAGATGTTGGTAAATTTTTCCACATAGGATTTTTTATGATGTGGCATAGAATAAATGAGGTGAGAGAGTGAGCTTGTATTTTCATGAACCAACAACCTTTGCACAAGTTCCGAGGTGGAATAAGAGAGAGGTCTTACACATTCTATCACCTCCTATTGGGAAAACTACATATAACCCATTGGAGTGATTGTAAGATGTGTTGTTGGTTGATGACATGTCTAATTTTACCAACAAGCTAACCAACAACCTGTTAAAGATGCTCTTAGTGTTGTATCTTAGCTACTCCATCCTCTCTCTTCATTAAATAGTATTCCACATCACCAAGATACCTATGAAACCATGTCAACAACCTTGAATTAGCATAGGACTAAATTACTACCTCTATAGTGGGTCTTCCCTAATGCTCCATGTCAGTCGTTTCTTAAGAATGCCAACTACGATGAAATCTGACGTTGAGGGCTAATTATATTGGAGAGAGAGAGAGTTGCGTATGATACATACGGTTCCTAGCGCTTCGCTCAAGGATTTTTTTTAAATACAACCAATGGAAGAGATAGGAAAGGTATCGCTAACCTAACAAAAAATAGAATGATTAATGTCCCAAGCCCATAACTTAGATACGATGCATTGTTGCTTTTTCATCAACAATCGTTTCTTCTGAGGTTTACACCAGGAGACGGCAAATAAGAACCGGTCATTACGGAAGGCCTAACACATGTAGAGTGTCATGCATGACTTTATTTATTAGTTTATAGACTCATTTTGTATTGGTATGTGTGATGATACTGTCATGTGTTGAGGATATAAGAAATTTTGCGATTAAATTAATACAAGAATAAATCATGAGTACGAGACAAAAATTACTAAACATATAATGATAGTTGATCATTTTATCACGTACCAGACATATTGTAAAAACATCTGCATAAATCACTAGTGTTGCACATATGGAAATAAGAAGGAGCGGGATAAGCGAGTTATACTATCCAATTGACCAGTTGGCCGTAGAGGTAGCGGCCTCGTCGGCCACCCTCTTGTTAGCAGCGATCCTGTTGGCGTCGGTTGAGGTGGACATGGTGATGACTAAAGTGGTGCAGATGAACAAAGGAGAGCAGTCGCATAGGAGACACTTCCCAAAAACCTAATCACCCATCTCCCGTATAGGATGTCGAAAGGGGAGGTTTCGGTGGTCTGCTCTCCTGTCAGCCGTGTATGCAGTAGACGGGATGGGATCACCAGAACAACATCAAATAGAACGATATCAGGGAAATGTCGTGGGAGGCAGAGAAGATGAGATGTGTATTGAATAGGTGCGCTTACGCCTCCAATATATAGACGCGTTCGGGTAAGAGAAATGGCCAACCCACAATCCAACATTTCAGATCTGTGGCGCACTTATGATCTGACGTTTCAGATCCGACGTGTTTATTAGTTCGGCGGAGCAAAGAGAGGCTCGGGCGACGAAAATTTTCCTCGGTGGTGAGCGGCCGGTAGGGTTAGGGTTTCGGGGTTTGGGGAAACAAAGGGAGATAGTGCGCATGTGAGAGCGACTGGGAGAGAAGAGGAGCACAACGTCGTCCTGGAGTGGCCATCTGTGGACGCAGGCGCATAGGCAGGAGGTGGCATCGATCGGGGAATACATGGTTGCATGCCTGACCGAGGAGGAAGAAGACAAAGGAAGCTTTTGCGGAAAACCCCTGCTATTTTTTAAATTACAAATAAAGGTCCCTTCTTTTTTTGAAACCTGTTTTTTAGGGCACTTAGAGTAGTCAAAAATTTTGAGGAAAATCGGGGGGGGGGGGGGGGCTAATATTGCAAAGGAACTCCACAAATCTTTGTCTTGAATTTTGTTAGTTTCAAAACCCAATTTTGAAATAGAATTGTTTAAGGCCTTTTAAAATAATTCCTTCTTTAAATAGAAATGCAATTTTTTGTTAGTCCTTATAAATAATGCATGGATTCCATGATAAACATTGTTAAGCCTAGTATGCAAACATGGGATTTTACAATTCTAACCCCTCCCCCCCCCCCACACACACAAGAATCTCTTCTCGAGATTCCAAGAGGGAGAAAGAAGGAAACGAACATCGGTTTTGAATGATCTTCTCAATGTGGGTGGTTTCTGTATTCTAGAGATTGATTCATAGCATTATGAATATATCCACTGGCTACACCTTAGGTAAGAGGGAACAACTCTGGAAAATTTTGATCTTCACGAAGATTGAGTATTTCATGGCCAACTCATGAAAGGAATGTTCGTAAACAACTCTTGAGCTAACAGGCATGAAATACATTAAGGTAATGGAGGGAACGGAATAAACTTCATGTTGGTAAAGAAACCTTTCTTGAAAGGATTGATAATGTGAACTTTGCACAAGCCCATAAGTCTTTGAGGAACAAGGTAAACCTATCTTAGACACCAAGTGATCACTCTTCGGTTAAACATAATACCAGGATAGAAAGATTATCTTGGATAACATAAAGGGAGATCCATAGAGGAGGTGACTCCTAAAAACACACTAGAATCATGCATCAAGATAAAGGTTTGAGACAGAATCAGGTTCACTCTTTGGTATGAGTATGGAGTTTCTTTCATGCATCCCATCAAAGTTTCTCAAAATCCTTGTCGGAGGTGATAATGTTATTTCACTCCACAAGATGAGTGACCAATAGATATTGGGACAGTGCAATGAAGAAGGAATCCTTTTGACGCCATAACCTTTTGGCATGACAGGACGTTTGCCACATGGTTAAAATTCCATGGCCCTAATGTGAGAAATTCATTCAAGTGTGAGTTGGTTATAACTTCAAGTATAACAAACAAAAGAGGAGGTTTTATCAACTACGGTTAAAGATCACCACAAGATGGAGTTTCTCATGATGAATTTGTTTCCACGAGAGAAAGAGATTGGAGGATCGACAGAGAGACATTGGACATGTGATGCGAGTAGATTGTACGCTCGTTGGGAGACCCCAAGAGGAAGGTATGAAGAGCACAACAACAAGTTTTTCCTCAGAAAGAAACCAAGGTTGAATCGACCAGTAGGAGAAAGCAATCACTTCCGACAGTTGATGCAGCTGATGTGGCAGGGCGCACTACCGGTTCAGCAGCAACGTGGAATCTACACAACACAACCAAATTACTTTTCCCCAACGAAGCAGTGAGGTTGTCAATCTCACCGGTTTTTCTAAAACAAAGGATTATACGTATAGTGTGGAAAGTAGTATTTGTTTGAAGTAAATGAAAGAGAACACTCATTGCAGTCGTAAAACAACGGTTGCAGTGGTTGTATAACAGTGTAAAGAAATGGACCGGGGTCCACAGTTCACTAGAGGTGCCTCTCCAAAACAGATAGATAACATGCTGGGTAAACAAATTACAGCTGGGCAATTGACAGATATAAAGCTTGCACCGTAGTGCATATGCATGACACGATGATTACTATGTGATTCATGCGGGCATTACAACAAGATACATAGACCGTTATCCAACTGCATCTATAACTAATAATCCACCCTCAGAGTGTCATCCGAGCAAACCTTGGGTATTAAGTTGCAAGCAACAGATAATTAGATTAAGAAAAGTGTGTAATGTAAACAATAAAATCATCCTTAGACAAAGCATTGCTATTTTCTCCCTAATGGCAACAGCACATCCCCCACCCGTTACGTTTCTGTCACTCGAGCGTGAGTGAAAGGGAGGCATGAACTCACTATCGAGCATAAATACTCCCTCTTGGAGTTACAAGCATCAACTTGGCCAGAGCATCTACTAGTAACGAGAGCATGCAAGATCATAAATAAAATATACATGAAAGAACATGATAGATTCATAATCACTGGACATGGCATTCAATATTCATCCAA
The DNA here is from genome assembly GCA_028641055.1 of Alopecurus myosuroides. NCBI lineage: Eukaryota > Viridiplantae > Streptophyta > Magnoliopsida > Poales > Poaceae > Alopecurus > Alopecurus myosuroides. The sequence continues at coordinate 6,497 of JAPCYS010000357.1, forward strand.
TTCCAGCAAACGCAACATGTAGCATTACAATAAGATGATATTGATCATGTTAAGCATCTCACAAGATGTAAACATGAGGCATAAATAAGAGAGAACAACCATCTAGCTACTTCTATGGACCCGTAGTCCAGGGATGAACTACTCACGCATCACTCTGGAGACCGACATGGTGATGAAGAGCCCTCCGGTGATGATTCCCCCTCCCAGCAGGGTGCCGGGGAGAGCTCCAAAACCCTCCAAAACTAGGGTTGACGATGACGGCGGCTAAGGATCTTTTTGGTGGAAAAGGCTTTGGCATTTAGGGTTAACCCGTCGAGAGGTATAAATAGACGAAAGGCCAGCGTCGGTGGGTAGCCAGGGGGACCACACTACCCCCAGGCGCTGTCAGAGGGGCCACCCTATGGTGTGGGCCCCCCTCGGGTTCTCCTCCGGACTCCGTGTACGTGACGACTTTCTAAGACTCTGGGATTTTGTTTCGTCCAATTCTGAAAACATTTCCAGAACAACTTTTCTGAAACCAAAAACAGCAGAAAACATGAACTAGCTCTATGACATCTTGTCAATAGGTTAGTCCCAAAAAATCCATAAAAATGATATAAAGTGTATAAGAAACATGTAGCATATGGCATGAAAACAACATGGAACATTAGAAATTATAGATACGTTTGAGACGTATCAACATGTCAATTTCCAAGTTCTCCTTGATGTTCTAGATACTAATATCAAGCTTATGACAAGCCCTCAATAGGTCATTACGTAAATACTGGGTTTCAGTTTGAGAAGATCTGTAAGACAACTTCTAGGAAAAGTCGCACAAGAACCCTCATGGAGAGTGGTTGTTCTTGCTGATTCAATGTAGTATAGATTTGGCCTTCCGGCTAATTGTGTCAACCACAACATAAACCTTGCCGGAGTTGCAGAGACCTAAGTATACATCCTTGAGTAACACCAACCATCGTTGCTGCTTGATATTAAGCTCTGGTTAAGTGGAAGGATACTTCATACTTAGCTTGTCTTAACAGAAGGTTTGCAACGGTTACCATCAGGGTAAGATTGCTAGGTTCTCAAGATATGGACTACAATGTCAAGCTCAAAAGGATGAGCGAGATTGCGGGACTCATGTATTGGCAACCTGTCAGAAGACAACTGCACCTACACGGATTACCTCCAACAAACCATATTTGAGTCCTTGTTGGTTATACTACTAGGAAGAAAATGAAGTTCTTGGACTTCTTATCTTTCACAAACAATCAGTCAGTGGCTTGATGTGGATGCAGACTTCTGCAAATAGATGGCGGTAACAACCAATAATATTCTAAATAAAACACATGCCTAACCGAGTAAAGATTATTCCCAAGGGAATAAGAAAACTTTACTCGGATTCACGGGGAAAACTTTTAGCAAAAGCACATGATTAGAGTAAGCCACTTCGAACATCCTGAACACAACTTCGTGACGACACAAAAATGGTCCTACAAAAGTTTCCAACATTAGTGCCAATTGCTTAGTACGAACCTCTTAAAACATGGAGAGGATAAGACTGTCCACACTTATCAAGATACTTAAAGCAAAAGGATCCATCTGATACATGAACGAGGCAAAATACTGGTAAGATTAAATTACATGAAGGTATACTTAGAAGAAACACCATGAGTAAAAGCATCATCAAGATAGTCCTTAAACCTGAGTTTAATTTGACGATAGCCCAAATCATGAAAGGGTAGAATGGTAGCATGTCTATTAAGGAAAAACTATCCCGGTTCAACACAAAGTAAATTAGACGTCCATAATGAAGGAACAAATTAGCCGGAGCTCTTGTCGTTGTTTAAGCTCCACCAAATACAGTTCAGGGTATCCAGCAAAGTTTCTTGGGAAAATGAGTAGTTTAAGTTACCCCTTGACTATACATCAGGGTCAGGTGACAACATGGTGATACTTTTAGAAAGACAACCAGCATATCACAACCCACCGACAATATCTCATAATTCGTAAGAAGTCCTGATTTCCAAGGCGACAAATATCCTCTTGAGAGTTTCGACATGAATCTAACTCTTTGACCGAAAGTATGCACCAAAACAAATGGGCTTGGTAGCACAATTCACTTCACTTAAAGATCAGATAACCAATCATGCTAAAAAGGATACAAATGTCCTTGGATTTCAAAGCAATGAGAATTACTACGAATATATATGGATAGTACAATATACTCCCTCCGTATGAAAATATAAGATGTTTTAGCGTTGCCTAGACAACGTGTATCTAAACATGTTTTAGTGTATGGATTCATGTGTATCTTATACTAAAACATGTCTAGGTATATTTTATGTAGAAAATGCTAAAACATCACCGAGAGAGTAATTATCTTCGAGTTGCATGCTAAACATATGGTTTTCTACGGGTATGCATAAAATCCAAGATATTCGTTGGCTCGTTGCTAACATGTGTGTTTGTTGCACACACGATGAGCAGTCCATGACATCACAATGCTATTTTCTTTACCATTCTTGAGCATAATATGTGTTTTTTTTATGACAATGGACACATCCTTTATACAACCAAAATTGTTACAGTACAACATTAGCCAAGAGGAGGGTTTGAAAATTTCAATCATCATTTTAGCGGATGAAAAGTATACAGCGTCAACAACTGGAATCAATCGCGTGGCACACGGGATAAGCTACCTCAAACCAACAAACAACTGGAATCTGAAAAGTAGTGTAGAAAATTCTTTTGAATAAGTTGAGCACGTAGAAAACTCACTTGGCAATTTTCCTTCCGCCAGAAAATGAAATTGAATCCAGCGAACTAAAAGTTGGACTCCATGGCGAAGCCGTCAAGCCGGTGATCCCCGGCACAAGTGCACAACCAACGACCTGCAACCTTCCACGCATCGGAGTCAGCGGCCGCCGCCGCTCCAGCTCACACGTGCGCCGCCAGCACGTGTCGTGCCGCGCCAAGCACCGCCGCGGCATCTGTAAAGCCCCCCTTGTCGCCTCCCGGAATCGTCCTCTCCCCGCCTCCCACCACCCGCGCATTTATTCCCCTCCTCCCGACCTCCTCCCCCCGCGTCATGCCGTCGCGCCCCTCCTCTCACCAACGCCCGCCACTCCAGTACGTCTCCCACCCTGGCGCCGTCTCCTGCTGCCGTAGCCGCCACGATGCCTCCGGCAGCGGTGCCCGGGGAGGAGGCGGCGGCGGAGAAGGAGGAGCAGACGAAGGGATGCCCCGCGCTTGAGGGCCTCGTGGTGGGGAGCTACTGCCACGACGTGCTCCTCCGGGGCGGCAGCGTCGTGGGCGAGACGCTCGGCGGGGCGGCGGCCTTCGTCTCCAACGTGCTCGACGCCGCGTCGCCCCCGGAGGCCTCCTTCTCCGTCGTATCCAAGGTCGGCCCCGACTTCGCCTACGCTTCCGCGCCGGCGCCCGCGCGGCACCCCCCGCTGCTCTGCCCCGCGCCGACCACCTCCTTCCACGCCCGCTTCACAGACGCCGTCGCGTCGGCGCACGCGCCCGACCGGCAGCTCAGGCGCGTCCACGCCTGCGACCCGATCTACCCCGAGGACCTCCCCGATCGCCGGTTCGCCTACGGTCTCGCCGTCGGCGTCGCCGGGGAGGTGCTGCCGGAGACGCTCGAGCGGATGATTCGGCTTTGCCACGCGGTGCTCGTGGACGCGCAGGCGCTGATCCGGGTCTTCGACGCCGATGGCGGCGGTAGTGGCGCCGCCGTTCGCCACATGGCACTGGAGGGTACGCCGTATGCTCCGCTTCTGCAGCGAGTAGCGTTTCTCAAAGCGTCGTCGGAGGAGGCGCCGTACATAGGGGTGGAGACGGCGAGGCGCCGTTGCTGCGTGATCGTGACAGAGGGGAGGGACGGGTGTCGGCTGTACTGGGACGGTGGGGAAGCACGCGTGGCGCCGTTCAGCGCCGTCCAGGTGGACCCCACCGGTGCCGGAGACAGCTACCTCGCTGGCTTCGCGGCCGGGCTGCTCTGGGGGCTGTCAGCTACTGATGCCGCACTGATTGGTAACTTCTTCGGCGCAGCTGCTGTCTCCCAAATTGGCGTTCCCACCTTTCATCCCAAGATGTTGCAGGTTTGCACCCATGCTACTTGCTCGAGACATCAGAACTCAATTTAGACGATTCCTACTGTGAAAAGTTCTCGGCAGATTAACTAACTTTTAGGCAATATGGTACATTAACAAGCGACAACCTAGAGCTTTCTGAGATATATACATGCATTTTCATCGATAGCAGGGTTTTTTTTTTGAGGGGTTTTCATCAATAGCAGTTTGTGTTGGGCAGTAGTTGATTGTTGAGAAACATGCAAGTTTTGAGCAGCTTGATCATCCTGGTAATAGAACATCTGTTTCAAACATGTGATGCTAGTATGCTACATATCAGAGAAATTTTCTGTAGCATTGTAAGCTCTACCCAGTTAAAGAAAGTGCATACCAAATTCATCCTTCTGCGTCAAGACTGCAAGCGAACATCTAAGAAATGGTACTCTGATAAGTGCCGCTCAAGTTAGTGAAATGATTATTTACCATTCAGCTCGTGTGATAAATTATGTTGCCTTTCCCCTATCAGTTTGATTTTATTGGATTTTAACACCTTTTCTCTCATCCAAGATGACCGAAATGCCATCCATATCAGATTAGAGTATTGGAGACCTAGACCTGTTTTTGAGCCGGACAATCCGTTTTGTTTCCAGAAAGATGTGCTGGCATAGTATTGCATATGGTGTGGTCTGCTCTGTGTAGGCAGAACATGTTTTGAAGTCAGAAGATTACACTAGAAAGCTGGTGAAAAAAAAATGACTTATTCAGCCATGGAGATCATCCGGCTCCTCGATATCCAAGGCAACTTGAACCGATGCCAATGATTTATTTGTCCAAAAGGGAATGGTTCATCCAAAAAGAAATCGTTGTTATGTTCTTAGCTTTTGTGATGGTAACATGCATATGGTGTCGATGAATGGTTTGCAGTTTTGCGGAAGTACTACAGTGACCATACTTGGGCCAGAGCGATGTGCGGTGGACATTTTGGTCAAATTTAATGGGCCAAATGGTGTTAATAACAAATAAGGGGGGGGGGGGGTGTTACTGGAGTGATATATGAGCTATGCTACACCTACGGATGGTGGTTACGGATGGAGCTTACGGGATCAGGTGAATTGGTCAGGTTGTGGGCCCAGCAGTGAAATTCAGGGGGGGCGTTTTGGTGGAGGGACAAATCACGAGCCAACACGTACGTCTGTAGGAGTCACCTGTCAGAAATCTTTCTGTAGGTCTAGTATTTCCGGTGATATATTGTAGAGATGAAACAACAAATATCTATAGTTGACTGGCCTATCATGATTCATCGGCTAAAATGATTTGAGTGGAATTTCCTAGGGTTACTTGCGGCATATCATCATTTTTTCCCAGCGAAAAACGTGTCTTGCAAAATTATTAGGAATGAATTGTTAACAGGGTAAATAATATCCAATTATACAAAAATCTCAGGCCTGAATGGCCACATCTAGGAGCAAATAGCCATGAACCAAAGCATGAACTGTTCAGCTCCCAGTGTTTTACTGCTTAGCTTATCTTCCAATCTATTTTCTTTCCATGCACGCTCAGTTCCTGTTTGGTGAGTTCTGCATGATGTTTAACCTTTCTATCCTATTGATGTAGCAGCAAAGTACCCCAATATGGCTTTCGTAGTGGTACCTTACATTCCACTTTTGGAAATTTGGTCCCTCGAGTATTTTTAAGCCTGTGTGGTCCTCCGATAAATATTGCAAACTTGGTAGAACTTAGTACACTTCAACTTTGAAAAATCAAATACTTTGGTATCACTTTACACTTAACAGCTACTCCCTCCGTTCAACAATAGATGACTTCCACATATCTATATATGGATGTATATAGACACTAAAATATGTCTAGATACATCTATATCTAGATATGTGGAAGTCATCTATTGTTGAACGGAGGGAGTATGTGTCTGGTATTACCTACAATGTACTCCCTCCGTCTCACAATAAGTGTCGTTGAAATGGCTTAAATGAATGTATTTAGTACTAGAATACATCTAGATATACTGCAAATGTGTGTACTGGGAGGCACAAATATCAGTTATGTGATTATATATGGTGTATAATTGCTCATTTCTTTTCACAAGGATTAAGGAATGTATTAGTCTTATTCACATATTTGACAGTCAAGTGTTGTAACTGATCTGACAGTAAAGCCTTGTCTGGTTTTCACCCACAATAGACCTGCTGTTGTGTTCCAATAGATGATAAGGGTCACATGCTCAGATTTTGTTTGTGATTTAACTGAGACGTTATTGTTTCAAATTCAACCATTCAAATTTATCTAACGTAATGAACCTTTTTTGTCATGATTTGTTACAGGCTGTCAAACAGATACTTGAGGAGAAGGCGATACAGCGATCTAGTCCATGTATAAACGGCGCTATGTTTACCTTCCAGAAATCAGGTATGCACGATGAGCTACACGCATCTCTGGAAGAAGCGGCGAGGCTGATGTGCGAGCAGCGGCAAACTGTTCCGGCAACTGAAACCTGTGATGGCATTTCCGCTGGCATAGGAGCCGACTGCACCGTTCCACTGGATGCTGACCTCCTGAAGTCCGCCACGGAATAATTCCAACATTGCTTTCCCAGATGTCAAATTGAGATCTGTATTTAGCCAACAAAATGGGAAGAGGGAGTTATTATACAGATGTGTCCTGATGCTCGTCGTTGAATAGATTTGCTCTGTCGGAGCTTATAGTCATGCGTGTGCTTCGTCTTTTTCGTGTTTATTATGGTTCTTTTGGACAGCTTTCCGTTTGCCGGGCAAAGCAAAAGGCGAGGCACCAAGCTATATTCTGGAATCCTAGTGTTACGCACCCTCTGCCGGTCCCAAGGCTGCGTAACGTAGTTGAAGTAGTAGATGCAACAAAGGTGTAGGCAAAAGGTACTCTTTTTTTTGAAATAAAACTCACTATATAAAACCGAGCATGCAAGCCGCTTCATTAAAAACCTTCCAGTCCCCTTAGGTACCCTGGTAAGGAAAAGAGTGCGTCTGAAACTTGCAGCCCCAACATTATAGTTACATCAAGAACGAGAAAATTGCTCAACCACCCCGGAGGTTGGTTAATCCAACTAATCGAAATCCTATTACAGTAACCAAATCTAGCAATCTCATTAGCTACACAATTGGCAGATCTAGGACAATGATTAAAACTAACATTGCCAATACTTAAGACTAAATCATGGCACTCTGCAAAAGGTACTCTTTATTGATCCTACGTACAATATTGTCTTGCTTTATATAGGGGAAAAGATAGATCCCACCAAACACTAAACTTAGGGGCTAACGTGGACCAGGCATGCACCACCGAAGTGGGCTGCGCCGGTCATACGGCCCAAGTTTCCTAACACTCCCACTTGGGATTTATCCGTATAGCTATGTCTCAAAACTCCGAAAACCCAATGGAAAAAATGGAGAAAAGCACATGGTATACTTTTGCTATGTTACACGAATTGACTCATTAAAAACCTTATGTGAGAACTTCATAAAAACTCACTAAAGGGAAAAAGAGTACAACTCACTTAACTTTACAGTCAAGTACTCAATCATCGGGATCGAGATTTCAGCGATGAGTTCGTGAAGATTCTCCCGTTGAACCTTGTATCTCTCTAAGTCTCATCATACCCATTCCACGAACACATCTCTCGAAAGAAGATGCTGATAATGATTTAATGAACAAATCAGCAAGATTTTCACATGACTTAGTATGCAAGATTTTTACTTCGTTCAACTTTTGCAATTCATGTGCATAGAAGAATTTGGGGTCAATATGGTTTGTGAGCTTGCTCTTCACATAACCCGTCTGAACTTGTGCAACACAAACGGCATTATCTTCATAGATGATAGTTGAGGTTTGGACGGTGTTCAGCCCACATGTCAGCTAGATGTGGCCGATCATCCGTCGAAGCCATGCACACTCGTGTGATGCTTCATACAATGCTACGATTTCCGAGTGGTTCGTCGAAGTTGTTACTAAAGTTTGCTTAGACGATTTCCAGGAGATTGTTGTTCCACCACAAAGGAAAATATATCCAGTCTGAGACTTTGCAGCATACAAGTCTGACAAGTACCCAGCATAAACGTATCTACAAGTGTAAGATCTTGATACCTCCGGAAAAACAAGCCAAGATCTTTGGTCCCTTGGAGGTATCGAAAGACGTCCTGGATACCTTTCCAATGTCTATTGGTACGAACGTGATGTCTGGCCGTGTACAATTCGCGAGGTACATGAGAGCGTCAATTGCACTCAGGTAGGGGAATTCTGGTCCCAGAACTTCCTCCCCCTCTTCTTTAGGCCTGAACGGGTCCTTGCCCCGCTGTAAAGATCTCCCAATCATAGGGGTCTTGGAAGGGTATGCCTTGTCAAATCCAAATCTTTCTAACACCTTCTGGGTGTAGACAGACTGGTGCATTAAGATCCCAGCAGGGGAATGCTCAAGTTGTAGACCTAGGCAGAACTTGGTTTTGTCTAAGTCTTTCATCTCGAATTCCAACATCAAGTAGGAACTCGCTTTCTCAATATCCTCAGGTGTAACGATTAGGTTCAAATCATCCACGTACACCGAGATAATACAGAAACCATCTTGTGATCTCCGTATAAAAACACATGGGCAAGCTTCATTGCTCGTGTAGCCCTTCTGGTGAAGGAAATCGCTTAAACGATTAAACCACATCCTACCCGACTGTTTGAGTCCATACAGTGACTTATTAAGCTGAACAATGTACAAACTTCTATTTGCTCTACCTTGGTTCGGAACAGGAATAACTTCAGGTACCTTCATGTATATGTTCGAATCCAAGTTACCATAAAGGTAAGCGGTGACAACATCCATCAGTTTCATTTTAAAGTCCAAGTTTACTTCCATTGAGATCAAGTATCTAAAGGTAATTCCATCCATGACGGGTGAGTAAGTTTCCTCAAAGTCGACACCTGGTCGCTGAGAGAAACCTTGAGCATCGAGCCTTGCTTTGTACCGTACTACCTCGTTATTTTCGTTTCTCTTTCTAACAAAAACTCACTTGTGGCCAACAGGGCGTATGTGGGAAGAAGTTAGACAAACATGTTCAAACACCTCTCTTTTGTTAAGAGATACTAACTCGGCAGTAATTTCCTTCTGCCAATCTTTCCAATCCGACCTCTTCTTACAATCAGCAAGCGTGTTAGGCTCGGGGTCAGGATCTATGATTGAGGCAATTTTAATGGCAAAATATATGTCGACATTTGCCATGGCTCAACTAATTGACTCACCAGAATCAACATAGTTAATGGCCATTTCGTCATGGAGTGCATCAGGCACATTTCCTTCCTCCACCGGATTTCCCAATCCAGGAACAAGGTCCTTTAGCTTTCCCGCTCCAATGTGTGCACGCACATCTTCGCTGGGTATTTCCGATATAGGAAAATTCAAGCCCGAAATTTCGAGCACTGAAACTTCCGTGCTTGTGCTAGGTCTCGACTGGCTCCCCTCTTTAGGGGAAGTCTGTGATAAATCTCTCTTGTCCTATTTCTTCGGGCGTCCCCGAGTACTTGGGATTTGAGGAACCGGATTCCGCGTCCTTTTAGGCCTAAGGGCGGGAGCGGGTATACCTTTATCTTTCTTTGGTATTTCAACCCTTTCCGGTGCATTGCGTGCAGGCACATGCGACTTTGTCACAGTTTTTAGATCACTAAAATGATCCGGCAGTTGATTCGCTAATGAATGCAAATCTATTATCTTTTGGACTTCTCTATTGGACTCAGCAGTGCGGGTCATGAGCGTGGATCCCCGTGGCTTGCCACGTGATTTCTCGACTTTCATCATCAAGGGATTGATTATCTTCCCCTAAAATCGGGAAAAGATCCTCGTCAAAAATGCAATTAGCGAAACGGGCTGTATGACAGTCACTTGTCACGGGGTCCAGAAACCTGATTATGGACACAATCTCATAACCAACGTATATCCCCGACTTACGGAGCGGTCCCATCGTTGATCGCTGAGGGGGTGGTATTGGTACATATACCTGGCAACCGAACCTACGAAGGTGGGAAATTTTTGGTGCCGACCCTTGCGCAAGCTGCATAGGAGAGTGGATGTTGTAGGCCGACGGTCGAAAGTTGATGAGATTAGCCGCGTGTAACACTGCGTGACCCCAACATGTAGTTGGTAAATTACAACCCTGAAGGAACGGTCTGGCAATGAATTTAATTCTTTTAATCAATGCCTCCACAAGTCCATTTTATGTGTGGACGTGTGGTACAGAGTGCTCAAGTTTGATTCCCGTTGCCATGCAATAATCATCGAACGTCTTGGAAGTAAATTCACCGGCATTGTCCATTCGAATAGACTTGATAAGATAATCGGGGAATTTATTCCTCATTTGTATGATCTGTGAGATCAACTTTGCAAAAGCATGGTTCCTCGTAGACAGCAGGCTAACATTGGACCATTTAGAGGAAGCATCGATGAGCACCATGAAGTACCTAAACGGCCCCGAGAGGGGCTGAATAGGACCGCATATGTCCCCTTGGATATGCTCCAAGAACACGGGGATTTCATGCTTCACTTTTAGGGGGATGGTCTAATGATTAATTTCCCCGTAGCGCATGCGGAGCACACAAAATCATCAGGATTCGGGAAATTTTTGACATTAACAGTATGACCATTCGAGTTGTAAATTATGTTTCTCATCATTCTAAGACCAGGATGGCCTAACCGATCATGCCATAGGCTGAAAAGTTCAGAGCTTCTAAAAACAGTTTTAAGGGTAGTGTACACAGGCGGCGCTACAATCTTGGTGTAGTACAACCCGGTAGAGAATGAAGGAAGCCTTTCGACAACATGTTTACCATTTTCATCATGCTTTGTGATGAGTAGGTATTCTTTACCATTGTCATCATCATGGGTCTCAATGTGGAAACCATTAGCACGAATATCTTTGAAACTTAAGAGAGTACGAGTCGATTTTGGGTACAACAATGCCTCATTGATGACCAAAGTTGTTCCCATGGGGAGTATAATAGTCGCTCGCCCGGAGCCAACTACATGCGGACCGTATCCGGCGATCGTTGTAATATTCCCCTCAATTTTAGTAATAGACTCAAAATAGTTTGTTTCTCTCAAGATGGTATTAGTGGTGCCGCTATCAACGAGGCACGTTTTCTCCATTCGGGCGCCACACGTGTTCTAAAATATAGCATCTAATTAATAAACGCACAAATATTTCAGAATATAACACAATAATCTCTATCAAATGATGGAATAAATGGATGAAAACAAAGTCATCCAATCGCCGAATAAATGTTGGTGAAAACAAATATTATTGCTCTTATAGAGCTTACAACCAAATCGAAATAATTGTATCAAATTTATTGCCATAAAGGAAAACATGAATTAAATGAGGGAATTTAGGTGGATTCCGCAAAGTATCCATCCACCTCAGTCCTAATCTCGAGCTCACTCGTTTTCTCTTCATTAGCGAGCATCGCCGCGGCAGAGTCGATGTCCAGCTGTGGCGCTGGAGGGGGCACGGTGTGCGCAACCTCCATAGGCACGATGGCGTTCGTGGGAACCGCCTCATCTGCCTCCACATGCGCCTCGCTCTGCGCCACAACGGGCGTTGCGGTGGGCGTGGGGATCATCAGGGGTCCTGCTGCGGGTGCCGGTGGTGCCTCCACCTAGACAAGGTGTGTCTCGCGGGCCTTCTTGGCCTCGTACGCGTCCACGACGTTCTTTGGGGCATGGCACTGCCTTGAGAAATGGGTCTTGGAGCCGCAACGGAAGCAATCCTGGGGCCTTGCCTCCCCCTAACCCGCCTGATGTTGCTTGGCCGGGTGGGGAGGGTTAGGTCCCTTCTTGCCTTTCTTGCCACGCTTCTTGAACTTGGGCTGGCGCACCTTGTAGGCACCAGCATAAACTTCCTGACTTGGACCCCCTCCGAAAGGCTGCGAGTTGAGGTTCTTTTTGAGAACCTCATCCTACGCCTCAGCCACCTGGAGGGCGTCAATAAGCAGAGCATACTGCGTCAAGTTCTCCTGGCGGTAGTTCCGCGCACTCTGGAGAGCTGATGGATGGAACGTGGAGAGAGTCTTCTCAATCTTCTAACTTTCCGTGGTAGTGGTACCACAGAGCTAAAGTTGAGTACAGATCCGGTGTAAATCCGAATTGTAGTCTCCCACCGTCTTGAAGTCCGCAAACCTCAGACGCATCCAATCCGCCTCCGCCTGCGGCTTAATGGTGTACTTCAGCCTAGCAAACCGTGCCTCGAGGGCAGTCCACAGGGCTGAAGCATTCCATTCTGCCATGTACTCGTGTTTCAGCATAGCACACATATGGTGGCGGAGAAAATGCAGTGCTTGGCGTTTTCCGCCGGAGTGGTGGTGCTGGGGGCCGTCTGGGTCCCCGCATCCAATGCTCCCTTAAGCTTCCGACCCTCAAGAACGAGTACCACGTCCGAGGCACAGGTCAGGTAGTTGAGCCCGTTCTGAGCCAACTCCTCAAACTCCCGGTTCATGATTCCGGCCATTTGCGATTTATGCAAAAAGTATATCAGATTACAGTAGGTAATCGATTGCATAAAGCGATGTTGATACAAAATTTCAATAAGACGGCGTTCCAAAATTTAAAGGACATGCTAAAAATGCTCTACTAAGTATTAAAATAATTAATTACTGTAGTAAAACATGATATAAAAACATGTATATAGAGATAATATGCTAAGCACAAACGTGAAGGGAAAATGGCCCTAAAAATGACTTTCCGTAATATACAAATTCAGCAAAAACATACTGTTCCAGGAAATTACAGATAATTTATTCAGCGGGAATAAAAATATACAGAAAACTGGAAAAGTATACAAATGCTAAAAAAATGTAAATTTTCGCGCAGCCATGTATTCGGTCCGGCCATTAACGGCAGCAGGCCGAAACTAGACGAGAAGGGCCAAAAC
>JAPCYS010003410.1:0-19082 GCA_028641055.1 Alopecurus myosuroides
TGAATTCTGTCTTCCACGAATACCTCGACAAGTTCGTTGTGTTATATCTTGATGACATTCTGGTCTACTCAAAATCCGAGGAGGAGCATGGAGAACACCTTCGTCTCACTCTCATGAAACTTCGCGAGCATCGTCTATATGCCAAGTTCTCCAAATGTGAGTTCTGGATTCCAGAAGTTGCTTACCTTGGTCATATCATCTCTGCCAAAGGCATAGCCATTGATCCAGAAAAGGTTAAAGAAATTGTTGATTGGAAACCTCCTAAGACGGTGAAACAAGTCAGAAGTTTTCTTGGCTTGCTAGCTATTGCCGTCGTTTCGTCCAAAACTTTTCCAAGATTGCCAAACCTCTCACTGATCTCACAAAGAAGGACAAGAAGTTCGTTTGGTCTCCACAGTGTGATGAAAGTTTCAATCTCCTGAAGACTAAACTCACTTCTACCCCAGTTCTGGTTGGCCCAGATACTACAAAACCTTTCCAGATATTCTGCGATGCATCTCTCCAAGGTCTAGGTGCAGTTCTTATGTAAGAACGTCAAGTTGTGGCTTATGCTTCACGTCATTTGAATGCACATGAGCAAAACTATACCACACATGACCTAGAACTTGGAGCAGTTGTGTTTGCCCTGAAGAAATGGAGGCAATACTTGTTGGGTAATCGCACTGAAATCTTTTCCGATCATAAGAGTCTGAGATACATCTTCACTCAACCAGATCTAAACCTCAGGCAAAGAAGATGGATTGAAAAGATTAAAGACTTTGATCTTACCATTTCTTACACTCCAGGCAAGGCTAATGTTATGGCCGATGCTCTCAGTCGCAAGTCGTATTGCAATAATCTCATGATCATGGAAAGCCAACCTCCACTTCATGAAGAATTCCAGAAGCTGAACCTTGGTCTTGTTCCTCAAGGTTATCTTGCGAACTTGACAGCCAGTCCAACTCTCGAGGACAAGATTCGTTCTGAACAACTTCGTGATGCTGAAATCAAGAAGATGGTAGAACACATCAAACAAGGCAAGGAGAAATTTAAGTCCTTCTCAATTGATGACAAGGGAACTGTGTTCTTCGAAGGACGCATTGCAGTTCCTCAAGTTCAAAGTCTCAAAGATGTCATTCTCAAGGAGGCTCATGAAACTCCTCTCTCCATACACCCTGGAAGTACAAAGATGTACCAGGATCTTAAGACACTGTATTGGTGGCCTGGCATGAAACGTGAAATTGCTCAATACGTTTCTGAATGCGACGTTTGTCAACGTGTTAAGGCAGTCCATCAGAAAATAGCAGGTCTACTACAACCTCTGAAAATTCCTGAGTGGAAGTGGGACATGATTGAAATGGACTTCGTCACTGGTTTTCCAAAGTCCAAGAAGGGCAACGATGCAATCTTCGTTGTTATTGATCGTCTCACTAAAGTAGCTCACTTCTTTGCTGTCAAAGAAACAATCTCAGCTAGCAGTTAGCAGAGCTCTACACAGCAAAGATTGTTCCTCTTCATGGTGTTCCATTGGAAATAAGCTCAGACCGTGGAAGTATATTCATTTCTCATTTCTGGAAAAGCTTTCAAGAAGCATTGGGCACCAAACTTCTGTTCAGCACAGCTTATCACCCTCAGTCTCAAGGGCAAGTCGAAAGAGTCAATCAGATTCTCGAGGATATGCTCAGAGCATGTGGTCTCTCCTTTGGCATGAAATGGGAGGATTGCCTTCCATATGCTGAATTCTCCTACAACAACAGCTACCAGGCAAGCCTAGGCATGGCACCATTTGAAGCACTCTATGGCCGCAGATGCAGGAGTCCAATCAATTGGTCTGGAGCTGGTGAACATTCACTCTTAGGCCCTGACATTGTTAAGGAAGCCGAAGAGAAATTTCGTATCATTCGTGACAATCTCAAGATTGCCCAGTCTCGTCAGAAAAGCTACTATGACAGCAAGCACAGGGATATGATCTACGCACCTGGTGACAAGGCATATCTCCGTGTAACTCCCCTCAGAGGCACTCATCGTTTTGGTGTGAAAGGAAAGCTTGCACCAAGATACATTGGTCCTTTCAACATTCTCTCAAGGCGTGCGGAAAATGCCTATCGTCTTGAACTTCCAGAAAAACTATCCAAGGTGCACGATGTGTTTCACGTGTCACAGCTCAAGAAGTGTTTCAAAGATCCAGATCGTGCAATTGATCATGATTCCATTGAACTGCAAGATGATCTCTCTTATGAGGAGCACCCTGTTCGAATTCTCGATGAGACCGAGCGTAAGACTCGCAACAAGAGCACCAAGTTCTTGAAAGTGCAGTGGTCCCATCATTCCGATAAAGAGGCAACGTGGGAGACCGAAGAGGATCTTCGCAAGAAGTATCCGGACCTTTTCATTTCTCAGTAGGAATCTCGGGGCGCGATTCCTTCAAGGGGGGGCGTTTTGTAACATCCCAAGTATGAAAACCATCCCTAGAATGTTTGTTCCTTGTTTTATTAAGTTTTGCATCATGTCATCATACTCATTGAATTGTTTGCATTTGTTTTACTTTGTTTTCATTTGGTTTGCATCTGTTTTTCTCTGTTTTCACAATTGAAATTCAAACTTTATCCAAACATTTATTTCATACTTGCTCTGTTACAACCTTTTAAATAAAAAGTTCAAATAAAAACAACCATTTGTTTCCATTTTATTCCATAATGTTCAACTATTAAAATGGTGGCTTTAATCAATCCATTAATTCCAAATTGCATTCAAAAATTCAAATACATTTTACAAACAGCACCCAAGTTGAAAATATGAAAATTACCAAACAATTATAAGCATTTGTTCTAGTTAAGCAATAGGGTTCACCCTATTAGAAGTGTTGTTTTCAATAATAATCAATTAATAATCAAATCCACTTAAATTTTAAACCAATTTGCAAACAGCATTTTAAATTGGAACTTTTTGAAAATCAAGCTGGCAAGTGATTGCTATTGAACTAATTAACTCACAAGAATTTTCCCTAAATTTTTCTAACTCAAAAACCCTCCCTTTTCTTCCTATTTCTAATTCTACAAAAAAAAAACAGAATAAAAATTTAAAAAGAAAAAGCGCGCAACAGAGGGGAGAAGCCCGCAGCCCAGCCCACCTACCCTATTTTCCTGGCCCGATACCGCTTCGCGCAGCCTCCTCCTTCTTCTTTCTGTACGGCGCCGCATCGGGAGGTGCCACGACGGCAGCATCACCCCTCCGACGGCCATCCGTCGCCCTGCACCCCCTATATCTACCCCCTCGAGCCCCCGGCGTAGCCCTAGACCACCTCTACCCTATCCCCTCGAGCTCCGCCGCCATCTTTCCCTCTCCCTCGCCGGATCCCCTCTCTCTGTAACCACCTACCCTCACCGGCGCCACCGTACTCTGAATCCCCAATGCTCACCGTCGCTGCCGTGCCTCTCGGCGTGAGCTGACCGCGGGAACGAGTCCACCTCTTCTTCCTCGACCTCCCGGACATCTCCGTTGAGCTCGACGCTGCCTGGATCCACGCCGCCATCATCGACCTGTCGCCGCCGTCGAGCTACCTCGGGCCTCTGCGACGATTACATCGCCGGTGAGCAGTCGCCGTGCCTCTCCTCCTATCTCTTTGTCCGCACGCACGCGTTGCACGCATCCAGCATCCACACGCAGCACACGCAAGCACAACGAGCACGAGCAGCCCCGGTGATCACCGCTGGCCCCGCTCCGTTCCTGTCCAAGTTTCAGAAACATTCGTCAGTTAAAAATTCAGAAACGCTAACTGAACCTTACCTTGGCTGCGCATCGTTTACTGACAAGAACGATTCGATTGCTGCACTGGTTACAGCGTTGCGCGCGCACGGGCAGGTCCTGGGTTCGAGTCCTGGCTCCGCGAATAAAAACCACGTTTTGCGCAGCGCGCTGACAGGGTGGCCCCCCTGTTAGCTGCTGTGTGGCACTGCTGCCACGCATGCATGCCACGCTGGCCCTAGGCCAACTGGCAGTGCCTAGGGTAGACAGCTGCGGAGTGACAAAAGTTTTCAGCACTTTCTTTTTTAAAAAAAACAAGTCCCTCTAAATTACAGAATGGTCCTTAAACTTAAGTTGCTAATAACTTTCATTTTATAAATCCAATTAATAAAAGTAAAATATGTTTGTTGATCCAAATTTAATTATCTATCTATTTAAACCATTTGTTTCCTGTTTTGAAATTTCCAAATGCATTTCAAATTTGAATTCAAACAATTCACTTGTAATTTGATAAAATCCATAAATAATTCATACTTAATCCAAATAAATATTTTCCATGCTATTTCAAACCACCTATTCAAATATAAATTTTGTTTCATGGTTTGAATAATTAAAATTGCTTAAATAATTTAAACCTTGTTTAAATCATTTAAATTTGCTAAATTCATAACTTGCTCAAAATAAATTATTCTTGAACATGTAAAATATGTTTTCAAACTAGAAAAGTATAAACTTTTCAAATATGAATTTGAATTTTATGTTTGGAACAAATAAAATTCAAATAATATTCAAACTTGTTTTAAATTCATTTAAAACTTGTTTAATCTTGTTTAATTCATAATTAAATTATTGTAATTCCTTTTTCAATAATTGAAACATGTAATCCAACTAAAATTTTGTGATCTTTTCAAATATGAATTTTGTTATTTATTTTGCACAATTTAAATTGGTGAAAACAACAACTATTTGTGTAATCCCTTTAAGGAACCAAAAATTCCCTAACTTAATAAATAAATTTCTAAATTGGTAACCCTTATTTCCAATTGGTTCTATTGTTGTTATTTTGTTGTTTTCCTCATCCATGCATCATACTAATCCACTTTCACCTGTTGGTTAATTGGAAAACAATTGTTCCAACCAAAATTCTTGGGCTTTTCATATGCAACTCAAAATTGCATATGTGTCCATTTAAATTGTGTTACCATGTCAACTAGTTTATTTTGATGCATCAATTAATTGGACATGCATCATCCCATGATTGTGCACTATGCCATGTTATTGATTGTTTATCTTTCTGCATTGTTTGTTTGCTTCTTCTCGGATAGACGACGACGTTGAGACAGACGATACTTACGACACCCCTTCTGAGGATCTAGCTCAGTACCAGGCTGCTGAGTTTGCAGGCAAGTTATCACTCACATGAACCATTGTGTTCCGTTCAACATTGGTTACCGATACTTTCCGTTGTCTATTTCTGCTAGCCATATGTATCGTTGCTTCTGCTACGAACCTATCACATGATACCCTGAACCCAGATATTGCCTCACCTCCAGTCCTATAACCCCGTTGCTTGGGCCCGTGTCTTACTAGCATGCTTAGGGTTGTTTTTGCTCGAGTCTGTTATCAGTTACTTTCTGTTATCATATTTGATTATATTCTGGGGCTCGATGTTAAACAACAACCTGTTAATCTTGAGGTAATAATAATTTGCTGATAAGGCACCGGCAGGAGGCCCGGCGTGGTTTTGAGGCCTGCTAGTGTCGACCCTAATAGGAAAAGGGTCTTGTCTACTGATCCATGATGAGCGCACTATCCGCATGTGGGAAGCGTGTATGGGCGCCCCCCTCAATTTGATTCGATTCGCATCTCGTCCAAATCGCCACACTTAGTTCGGGCTTTCCATTTGATGCACGCATATGCAGGTACGAACCCGAGGCTAGGGTGGAACTTTTGTAGTCGGCATTTAGGGCGGCGTGGTCTTCCAGTGCTATGAGGGTCCCCTTTTCTTCGTGGGGCTCGATTAGCCGCGCACGCACAGCACGTGGTGCTTTGGGCTTGATGCGAAGAAGAGTTGAGTTGTATAGAGTGCCTCGCGTGGTGGAAGTGCATTTACATCCTGGCAGGATATTCTTACATGTACGGCCAAATTGGTGCACCCCTGCAGGGATAAATCTTCTCGAGAAGCCGTGTTTTCCGCGGTTATGGTTGACTTGGTGAAAGTACTGGCTAACAAGTACTCAAACAACTTACACCTAACTAATGATAACTTGACTAGTAATAGGCTTAGTGACACAACAATTTGATCCATCATTAATCCAACTGTGTGAGTTATCCTCGGATTGCTTCTTTGGATAAGGGGCGAGATCCAGGATGGGTTTGTTTGGTGGTTAGTTGTAGTTGGTTACGATACGCTATCTTATCCCCTTTCTGATAGCCGGAAGATGTATTATGTTCTGTAGTTGGTTAGTGCAGCCAGTTGCAGCATCTTTTATATCCCTTTTCTTCCGTTGAACCCAAGGCATCTGTGCTTGGTGTTGACGGGTTACACCTTGGTGAACTGCGAGTCTTGCTTGCCAGTACGTTTATGTACTGACCCCTTTGGGGCTGTCGTTTCCGCAGACTACGCTTACGAGGATCCCGTGACGGCTACTACGTGGAGTTTGACGAGGCTGCTGACGAGTAGGTAGCGGACCCGGGCAGGATCCGAGACATCGTGGATGGGCTCCGTCTTCTTTTCATTCCCGGCTTCTTAAGCCTATTTGGATTTGTCTGTACTCAGACCCTTTGAATGCTTCCGCTGAGATGTAATGATGTTATGTTGGGACATGTGTCCTCTGGATGATTGTATTTGCTATCTCTGCTCTAGTGAGAGCTATTTGCAACTTATTTCCATCTTTTGAGTCTTAGAGATCTGTTGTGTTATCATTTTGTTCAACGCCGTTGACGTACCATGTGTGTATGGTATGAAGTACGTCAATGGTAGTATCCTGATTTCTATGGGATGGTTTACGTAGACGCTGAACAGATAGGGGTTGGTTGTCACACATACGTGTGTTGGCCTACTCGTAAGAGATGCGGGTGCTGGTAAGCCCCGTAATCCAATCCACTACTGTTCAACGGAACTGCGAGTATCCTCTAGAAGTTCGGGTGCGACATATAGCTACTGCCGAGCAGCCGCCTCTTGAAGCAGTCGCTCAGCCTCCGCCGCGGTCAGCCAAATAATCCGCTCCGCCGCAAGTCGCACAACCTCATAATGAGGGACAAAGTCTACAGGTGGCCCTTGGGTGTCAGGGAGCCGCGCTAAAGAATTGAAATTGACTTCAGGATTCCACAGACGCAGAAAGGCAAGCGCCACTGAGCACCACAAATGAGCTGCTCACACACACACTCTCGAACATCCCCCACCCGACGAAATAACCTCAACAAGCCACTCAAGCTATCTAGAACAACACCGAAGGGGTAAAACGGCCGATGGATCGAAGAAAGGGCCTCCCGGAAGGATTCAACAAAAACCTGCACCTGACTCGCCCGGTACTGCAGGGTAGCCAAGACGAAACCTCTGCTGCGGTCAGACCAGAAATTGCTCGCGTGAGGTTTGGAGCTGCTTGACTCATGAACAATATGATTGTCCACCCAGTGACTGTCACACACCCTATCAGGCTCAACAACTGCATGAACAACAAACACGTCAAATCACAAGAAGGAATAAACAAAAAGTACGCGGGGGCTCGTGGGACTTACAAAGCATGCTCTTCGCAACGCTCGCCAACTCCTCCATTACAAACTGTTCGCGATCCGCAGCAAGTTTCTGCTTCGACTTGGCAACATCCTCCACGCCTAGCAGAGCCTTGATCTTACGCTCGCCATCCGCGACACAGTCACGAAGTGAAGCAAGCATACTGGTAGCCATAATCAACGGCTCAGTCGAAGGAGCAGCTCCACTCGACGAATCTCCACTAGAATCCACCACCTGGAAAGAACAACAAAGTTTGAGAGACAGAGTCATACCCCACTCGACGATGTACTAAACAAAATCTTCGAGTGCTCGGGGGCTACTCCCATCGGGAGAACACAAAGTAAGGCGCGATAACAAAATGCTGACACTTTCAAAACATCTCGATTGAAGAATGATACGTCTCCAACGTATCTATAATTTCTGATGCTCCATGATCATATTTTGCCAATTGCTACTTGTTTTCTCCCTTATTTATAGCATTTTTATACGTTTTCCGGGACTAAACTATTAACAAGATGCCAAGTGCCAGTTCCCTGTTTTCTGCTGTTTTTGGTTTCAAAAAAGTTGTTCTGCAAACATTCTCTGAATCGGACCCCACAAAGCCAGAAGTTCTATTTTCCCTGGAAGCATCCAGAACACCGAAGAGGAGTCGAAGAGGGGAAAAGGGGGGGACACACCATAGGGCGGCGCGGGTCCCCCTGGCTGCACCACCTATGGGTGTGGGTCCCCTGGAGCTCCACCGCCTTTCCCTTTCGCCTATTTAAGCCCCCCGGATGGAAAACCCTAAACACCTGATAAAAATCCCAAAAATCCGCAACCGCCGTCACCGTAAACCCTAGATCAGGGGGGTTCTGAAGCTGTTTCTGGCACCCTGCCGGAAAGGAGATCATCACCGAAGGCTTCTATATCACCATGCCTGCCTCCGGAGTGATGCGTGAGTAGTTCATCCTTGGACTACGGGTTCGTAGCTGTAGCTAGATGGTTGTCTTCTCCTCATATGCCTCCATGTTTAGATCTCGTGAGCTGCCTATCATGATCAAGATTGATATTATGTAATTCTATATGCTGTGTTTGCTGGGATCCGATGAATATTGATCAAGATTGCATACTATTTGTGATCTTGCATGCTTTCCATTGCTAGTGGTTACTCTGGCCAAGTAGTTGTTAGTGACTCCAAGAGGGAGTATTTATGTTTGATAGTGGGTTCATGCCTCCTTTTCGCCTTGCTCGAGTGATAGAAACGTGAAGGGGGAGGATGTGTTGTTGACATTAGGGAGAAAACGGCGGTGAGAGTGACCACGTGCATAATCATTCTTACATTACACACTTTGTTTAATGTAGTTATCTGTTGCTTGCAACTTAATACCTGAGGGGGTTCGGATGATAACCTGAGGGTGGATTATTAGTCATAGATGCAGATGGATGCCGGTCTATGTATTTTGTTGTAATGCCTGCACTAAATATCATTGTAATCTTCATGTCATATTGTGCACTAGGGTGCAACCTCTATTTGTCAATTGCCCAGCTGTAATTTGTTCACCCGGCATGCTATCTTTTATGTAGAGACACCACTAGTGAAAATATGAACCCCCGGTCCATTTTTCCACACTGTTAAACAAACCACAACAATATCCTGCTTTCTTTACTTACTGCAAGCATACACTGTTTTCCACACTATACGTATAATCTTTGTTTTCAGCAAGACCGGTTAGATTGACAACCTCGCTGTACCGTTGGTGCAAAGTATTTTGGTTGTATTGTGTGCAGGTTCCACGTCGTTGCTGAACCGGTGAAGCGCCAGCACCACCGTAAGTGGCATCAAGCTTCCGAAGTCCTCTTTCTCCTACTAGATTGATAACCCTGGTTCTTAACTAAGGGGAAAACTCCTACCGCTGTGCTCATCATACGCTCCTCTTGGGGTTCCCAACAAAGTGCATCAAGGATATTTTCTGGCGCCGTTGCCGGGGAGGAAGAAGTCTTCTGGCAAGGGGAGTCTCTCACTCTCAACCTCTTTATTTTGTTTATTGTCTTGTTTTTATTTTTGTCTTGTTTTGCTTCTTTATATCAAAAACACATTTTTTTTAGTTTACTTCATAGTTGTTATTTTTTTGCTTTATCATGCTTACTATCAATGTTTCATGTCTTTGAAACTAGATATTTTAGGCAAGGTAGGTTCATAGATGAACAACTAAAACATTATAAGGAACACCTCTTGTCACAAAAAGGGATACACTTATGGGAGCAAATTAATAAATTGCATGACTATGCTAAAAACTTGTGCTCTACTTATAATGTTACTTATTGCTTTGATAAATCTTGTTGCTGTAGGAGGTATAAATACCTCCCTTTTAAATGTGAGTATAATGATAATGTTACCATATCTTATTATGTTAAGGGAAATTATGAATTATATGATGTGGAACAAATTGAAGAATTTATTGCTTGGAAGGGTGCATTCGAAATTGCCTATTTGCTTGAAAGTATTGATGATGCACCTTCTAAATATGAGACTTATGCTATACTTGAATATTGATTTGATAATTAAAAGGATTGTAATTACTACATAATGGAATATCTTAATAAATTCTCACAACCTAAGGAAGTAATTGATTCCTTGCAGGAGCCTATGGAGGAAGAAATTGCTGAATCTAGAAGCTCATTGGATGAAAAAGAGGAGAGTGATGATCAAGAGGAGGAAGAATGGAGCTGCCCATGTCAATCTCCTAAAGATAGTAACTCTTTAAATCATACATTATTTGATCAAATTGATACTTTCTATACTTTTGACCTTGATACTACTATAAATGGAACTTGTGAGAATGATATTGCTACTGTTATTTATGATAAACCATGCTACTTGGATAAATCTTATGATAATTCTCTTGATGATGGTCCTATGTTACTTGATGTTATAAATCATAATTCTATTGAAAATAGGATTGCTATAATGTGTCCTATACCTTTTAAGAGTGGTCGATCATCTTGCTTTGCTATTGCTAAAAGTGGGAGAAAAGAGGAGCTCATTTTAAATTTTGATCTCACTGTTTTTGAGCTTGATATGAATTGTGTGATTTTAGACCATGACAAACATGCTTTATGTGATAAATATATTGTTGAGTTTGTTCATGATGCCACTGAAAATTATTATGAGAGAGTAAAATATGGTTGTAGGAATTTTCATGTTACTAATACACCTCTCTTTTTGTTGAAAGTTTTGAAGTTGCTCTTGTTCTACCTTCCCATGATTTCTAGTTTGAGCTTCTTTAATTTATTTATTTACAAGATTCCTATGCATAGGAATTGGGTTAGACTTAAATTTGTTTTATAATTGCTTCTTGATGCTCTCTTTTTCTTAACTCGTATTTCTTATGTGAGCTTTGCTTTCTATGCCTAGCTGAAAGGCGTTAAAGAAAAGCTCTATCGGGAGACAACCCGTTTTATTTTGTTCTTTTCAACCCGTTTTCCTTCGTTTCTTTGGTGTGCTTTGCACCTGGGTGTTGTATATTTCCTTATAAACCCTCTGTATCTTTCTTCTGAGTTTTTGTTGAGCCAAGTAGAGCCTCTATTGCAAAGTTGAGCCTATATTTCGGATTTCTGCGCAGGAAACAGATTTCGCTGTCCACTGTTAATTCCGTTAAAAATCGCAGAAAATTCAAAATGACCTGACCTTTTTTGTGCTTAATACTGAGTTATATACGCAAAGTTTCTTAGAATACCACTTTTTCATTTGAGCAACATAAGATTTTTGAAAAAATAAATCTTTACCTGTTGTTCTGTTTTGACAGATTTCTGCCATTTATCGCATTTGCATATTAATCTCTTTCTTTTGGTGTTCTTTTGAGAAAACGAGTTTTGAAAGAATTTGTGACAGTAGATAATGTGTTTTTGAGTGTTAGACTTATGTTGAAACTGAACAATGTGAATTTATTATTTCAATTGCCCTAACGTTGCTAATGAAGATTGTGAGAATTTTGATGTGAAGGAAGTTTTCAAGGGTCAAGAGAAGAGGATGATATGATGTGATCAAGAAGAGTGAAAAGCCTTAGCTTGGGGATGCCCGGTGTCCAAGAAAATTCAAAGAAGACTCAAGCGTCTAAGCTTGGAGATTCCCAAGGTATCCCATTCTTCATCAACAAATTATCAGGTCACTTCTAGTAAAACTATATTTTTATTCGGTCGCATCTTATGTGCTTTGCTTAGAGCGTCTTTTATTTTTGTTTTCAGTTTGCTTTTGATTTTTTATTTCAGTTTGTTTTTTCTTTTTTCAATAAGCTTGGTTGGACCCCAGCATTCTTTTATTGGAGAGTGACACGCTCCGCTTTTTTCATGAGAATACGTTGTATTCTTAATCTCTGTCTAGCTGCTGCATTTATTTAGCTCCTGTTTTGCATGCATCTCTTATTCGAGCTGTTAGTTTTAGTAGTGTTATGTGAGTACTCTCATATTTTCTTGCTGTATCATAAAGATTATTTTTGTTAAAGCATGTTTTGTATGGTGCTTGTTGGGAGAAAGAAAACTGCTGCTTGAAATAGAATTTATAACAGTACTAGTAGAAGCTTGTATAGACTGTGGCTAGAACTTTTTCATGCCATGCTAAATGTTATTTTAGTTTTAAATCCTTGTGGTTATTGAGTAGCATATTAGCCTCAAATAGCTAAGAGTGTTTAATATGTATTGAAATATTCATGAGTTGTTCTTGTCATAGTAAAACATCAATATATGGTATTCTCTTTCGAAATAACATGGTATTCTCTTTCTAAAACATCAAATAACTCCTCCACGGTATGTGATTGTTGGCAGGCACCCGAGGATTCAGTTAGCCATGGTTTGTGAAAGATGGATGGGAGGAGTTTCAAACTTTTAATACCACTGTTTAATAAAATAAAAGCTCTAGCACATGAGTGATACCTGTTTCCCTCCGCGAAGGGCATTTCTTTTACTTTTATGTCGAGTCTCCATCTTCTAACTTTATGCACAGTTGAGAGAGCATTTTTGCCATTCTGAGTTCTGTGTGCATTTTTCCCATAAGCATCAATAATTACTTCATGATGTGATATCATTTGTTCTTAAATTATTTGTTCGAGTCTTCCTCATCAACTTTTAAGGTGTCCTGGCATTTATGTTTTGCCCCACTCTTAAGGACTATCGAAATATCACCTTGCCATTCTTGCTCTATACCTGAAACAAACATTTACCTTTCTTTGTGTTATTATTCATGATCCTTTATTTGAGTTACTCTTCATGATGCAAAGTAATTGCTATGCTTTATTATTAAAGTTTAATTTATCACGCCTGTGTTTAAAGTTTTATGATCTCAGCGTGCATATGCTTTTACATTAGATTGATCAAGTTTATGTTAGTAGCATGTCACCTCAGAAATTATTGTTTTATCATTTACCTACTCGAGGACGAGTAGGAACTAAGCTTGGGGAAGCTTGGTACGTCTCCAACATATCTATAATTTCTGATGCTCCATGATCATATTTTGACAATTGCTACTTGTTTTCTCCCTTATTTATAGCATTTTTATATGTTTTCCGGGACTAACCTATTAACAAGATGCCAAGTGCCAGTTCCCTGTTTTCTGCTGTTTTTGGTTTCAGAAAAGTTGTTCTGCAAACTTTCTCGAATTGGACCCCACAAAGACCAAAGTTCCTATTTCCCCGGAAGCATCCAGAACATTGAAGAGGAGTCGAAGAGGGGCAACAGGGGGGCCACACCATAGGGTGGCGCGGGTCCCCCTGGCCGCGCCACCTATGGGTGTGGGGCCCATGGAGCTCCACCTCCTTTGCGCTTTCGCCTATTTAAGCCCCCGGATGGAAAATCCTAAACACCTGATAAAAAATCCCCCAAAAGTTCCGCAGCCACCGTCACCGTCAACCCTAGATCAGGGGTGTTCTGAAGCTGTTTCCGGCACCCTGCCGGAGAGGAGATCATCACCGGAGGCTTCTACATGACCTTGCCTGCCTCCGGAGTGATGCATGAGTAGTTCATCCTTGGACTACGGGTTCGTAGATGTAGCTAGATGGTTGTCTTCTCCACATATGCCTCCATGTTTAGATCTCGTGAGCTGCCTATCATGATCGAGATTGATCTTATGTAATTCTATATGCTGTGTTTCCTAGGATCCGATGAATATTGAACTTATGCCAAGTTGATTATAGTCTTTATTTGTATATGCTATTTGTGATCTTTCATGCTTTCCTTTGCTAGTGGTTACTCTGGCCAAGTAGTTGTTAGTGACTCCAAGAGGGAGTATTTATGCTCGATAGTGGGTTCATGCCTCCTTTTCGCCTTGCTCGAGTGACATAAACGTGAAGGGGGAGGATGTGCTGTTGCCATTAGGGAGAAAACAGCGGTGAGAGTGCCCGCGTGCATAATCATTGCTTACAATAGAAACTTTGTTTAATGCAGTTATCTGTTGCTTGCAACTTAATACCTAAGGGGGTTCGAATGATAACCTGAGGGTGGATTATTAATCATAGATGCAGATGGATGTCGGTCTATGTATCTTGTTGTAATTCCCGCAGTAAATATCATAGTAATTTTCATGTCATATTGTGCACTACGGTGCAACCTCTATTTGTCAATTGACCAGCTGTAATTTGTTCACCCAGCATGCTATCTTTTATGGAGAGACACCACTAGTGAAACCATGAACCCCGGTCCATTTCTCCATGTTGTTAAACAAACCAGAACAATTTATGGAGAGACAACATTGTTTTCCACACTATATGTCTAATCTTTGTTTTTAGCAAGACCGGTGAGATTGAAAACCTCACTGTACTGTTGGGGCAAATTATTTTGGTTGTGTTGTGTGCATGTTCCATGTTTTTGCTGACACCGGTGAAGCGCCAGCACCACCGTTAGTGGCATCAATCTTCCGAAGGTCCTCTTTCTCCTACTGGATTGATACCCTGGTTCTTAACTAAGGGGAAAACTCTTACCATTGTGCTCATCATACCCTCCTCTTGGGGTTCGCA
Organism: Alopecurus myosuroides; assembly: GCA_028641055.1. Lineage (NCBI taxonomy): Eukaryota > Viridiplantae > Streptophyta > Magnoliopsida > Poales > Poaceae > Alopecurus > Alopecurus myosuroides. The sequence goes on from JAPCYS010003410.1 coordinate 14,443, forward strand.
ACAAAGTGCATCAAAGAACAAAGTACGGGATGCATACCAAGGTTCATTACACATAAAATATAAAGAAATAGCGATCGATCTAAGGAACTACTGAGGTAGCTCTACTCGCAGCATGCTTTCCACCACTGCCGCGGGAAACTACCCCGGAGAGCGTCTTCACAAGCCTCTCTGGACGATCGCCAAAAGGTCGAACAACTACCTTTTTTTCCAAGCGCGTCTCGAGGAAGCTCCGAGTACACCTTCTCCAGGTCACCTGAGACGCCGTTCACCAGGGAAAATTGGATAGCCGTCTTGGCTCCGCATTCGTTCTGCATAAGGGAGTACTCATGGAGGGGATCGTCCTCGCCAAGGAAAACTTGCAGGAGGCCACCAAGAGTTGGCGGAACCGGCACATCCACGAGCAGTCGTTGGTGCAGTTGCGTCAGCACTTGGGCAACATCGTGGATGAGGAAGCAGGCCTTGTTCCCATGCTCCTGCAGCTGAGTGCACACGCCCGAGAGGGTGTCGACTCGAATCCCTCTTGGTAGCTCCAGCCCAACTCCAATAGCACTAAACAAAGACGGAGCAGATAAACGTCAGAAAGAGAAAAGAACGAGCCGCGGTCGAAAGAAATTCGAGCATGACTCACTAGCCAGAGTCTGGGCCAAAGGACGAAGGACGCCGACCAAATCGCTGTCGTGTTTCACACTCGCCTCCTCCTGCTGCTTCAAGGCGTCCTGGCCCCCGCAAGACTGTCAGCTGAATGCTTGCGCGTGGACTCCAACCCCTTTCGAGTAGACTCTAGCTCCTTCTCAAGGTATTTCACCCGAGAGGTAGCTTCTGCCTTCTCGGACTTCAAGCGACTAACCTCATCTGCAGTATAGACGGCGCAATTAAAGTAATAGCTGCGACTAGGAAGAAACGGAACTAGGGAAAAAGGCATATGGCAGCTCACCTTGTAGGGAGAGACCATACTGGACAAGCTGGTCGCGCTCTCCCCAAAGAGAAGCACATTCCGCCTCAGCCGAAAGAAGCCGGCCCAAAGGCCGCCAGGGAATCAAGAATAGCCTGCGAAAATTCCTTGCCGAATTAGAGATATATCACTTGAGCCTATACACGACTGTACACAGTCAAGTATAGACTCGGGGGCTACTCCCATCAGGAGCACTGCCGTGCACCCAATGAAAACCAAAACCAAGAAACAGACAGGAAAATAAAATCTCGACTTGAGTCCATAGCCAACTACAAGCAGTCGACCATAGACTCGGGGGATACTCCCATAGGGAGCACTACCGTGCACCAGATAAAAGAAAAAGAGGAAGACAAGTTGCAGAAAAAATGAGAACACTTTACCTTGCCCAGTGCGGTGGACAAGGGATCAGCCGAGCTAGCCGAGTTCTCCCTCCTCGATGACGCCCCGACATCTCCAGGCCGTCCACCCGCCAAGCTAGGCATCGCGTACTCTGGAACGTCGACTGCCTTTGCCGGGCTTGGAGGTCTTCAAGTGGGATTTGCAGCTCGAGCAGGGTCCGCGACAGCCTCCTTCCTTTTCACGGACGGATTTGAAGCAGCAAACTGATCCGCACTGATGGTCGCAAGACTACTGCAAAAGTTAGAATCAGAAAAGAAAAAGGAAAATTTGCGACGAAGGAGAAACCAAACGGAACTCACTCATCCTCATCATCATCGTCAAGGTTGTCTGGGTTCCAGCGGTTGAGATCTTCGACTAGCGGATGACGGGAGGGAGCACGTTGAGGGCAGTTGCTCGGATGGGCTCGACCTCTTCGACATGATCATGACTCAAGGAGTTGTCCTTGGAGGTGACCTCAGCCTCCTCCGGCTTGTGACGACGAAGTTGTTCATCATCCGACTCTTCCTCCTCGTCCACCTCCTCTCTTTCAGAGCTCGACTCCGCGTCTGCGACGCTAGCCTCGGGAGGGGCTTCAACGTTACGCACCAGAAGATCTGAGACACCTTCATCCGCAGAAACTGGCGGGTAGCACGTTGCCACGTCCTGATTCTGCGAAGGCAAACAAGGAAAAAGAGGTGTTTCAATCGACAAAAACCCAAAACAAGAAGAAATACAAAGCAAAGAAGAAGATTAAGGAATTCACCTCAGTCGGGGGGAGGGGGGGTTCTCAGCTTTGAATGGGGTGAGAGGGCACGTTGAGTAGCCCTCTCCCTTCTTCAAATTGGTGATAGCCGCGATCTTCTTGTCGAATTCTGCATTCGAAAGATTGTCATCGCACGTGCGGCTCGGTCGTTGACGCCCGTGTACTCCCACAGGGTGGTCGGCCTCTCTTGAAGAGACTGAACCCTCCGGCGCAGAAACACATTCGCCAGGTGTATCCCATTCAGCGGAGTCCCCTGATCGTTGTCGTGGAAGCGTTCCACCTTTGCGAGTAGAGGGGTGACAACCTTGACTTCTTCGGCTGAGAGCGAATGCGTCCAGGACTTCCGCCGCTTCAAAACAACGAACGGTTGGAATTCTGGAACGCCACCGTGCCGTTATCGATGACGTAAAACCACTTCCGACGCCACCCTTAGGCTGAGTCGACGAAGCTCATCTCCAGGTAGGGGACATCTTTGTTCGCCTGGATCCTAAAGCCTCCGGTCCTCAGCGGCTCTCCAGCTCTTTCGCCTGGCTGTTTTTTCTCCCAAAAAATCCGCAGTTGCAAGATGGCCTTCCAGAGCCCCCAGTGCGGGCGAATGCCGAGGAAACACTCGCAGAGCACGATAAAACAAGAGATGTGTTGTATCACATTAGGAGGAAGGTCGTGTAGCTGTATGCCATAGACATACAACAACCCGACGAGAAAAGGATGGAGAGGATAGGGCAAACCTCGAGCAATGTGCTCCGAGAATGCGACGCGCTCGGTGGCGAGAGGATTAGGCATCTCTCCTTCTTTATGGACTTCCAAACACGATTGGAGTCCTCGGGAGGGAGCAGTCACTCTCTCTGCATCTCGGCGACGCTTTTCTTCGTGGCATTTGACGGGCGCCAATCGCCCATCTTCTTCACCGGAGCCGCCGTGGAGGCGCTCGCCGCCTCCTTGTCGGACGCCGTAGTGGTGCCATGTTTCTTGCCTCCCGCCATTGGGACCTGGTTCGTGCTCGCGGAAGAGGAAGTGTGCGAAGCGGAGGAAGAAGACGAATGAGAGCCGGGAAAGTTACTTTCCCCTAAGGCCAATTATTTATACCAGCACCCGGCCAATGTGAGCCGTTGATCCGCAAATGTGGCACTCGTTGCCACCGCCACGTGTGAAGCAAAAATGAAGAGACGGGGACGGTTACCCCCACACGATCTTTTACGAAAAGATCGTGCGTATTCACAGCGCGGCCAGCGGATTAACCAGAGCACGACCGCTCATTTTTGGTAAAAAAGCTGACAAGGTGGGCCCCGGGCGCTCTGCCCCACTTCGTCATGTCCCATCGGGAGCAGGCGAGTGTGCGGTGACGTCACTGCGTACCTCACGACACGAAAACTCTTTCGTATGAGCATCAGGACGCAAAATTTCTTTCGCATGGGCACCCTGACACGGAATCTCTTTCGTATGGCCATTCCGACATGAAATATCTTTCGTATAGATATATTGACACGAAATTTCTTTCGTATAAACTTCATAACACGAAATCTATTTCGTACAAGGCCAAGGAAAGTAGATTATCTCGATCGAAGAATTGCAAAAGATAGCACTTACAATGCATCCAAGGTAAAATCGCGAGTATGTGGCTACTGCAACTCTACCTCACGATGTACTCACATATCATTTTAACCCCAGATCGTTCGGCCGACTAGGCACATCTGGATGCCGTATTCTTTCAAGTACGAAGGTAAGACCCAAGGATCTCAACTGTGGGCCTGGAATCACACTCGAGCTGCATGCTCCAGTAAACATTTCGTGTCAACAACACGAAGAAAAAATCCTAGCGGACGCGCCGGGTACCCCTTTAAGATTAAGTTAGACTTGATAAGACCTCCACGGCCCAGTCGCAACAATCACCTCGCCGAGTTCGAGTCGGAGGTCTCGGATTCGTGTAGGCCATAACTGTTTTTGCCGAGATGCAATTAATTGGCCCTGGTCTTTCGGGAGAGCCAAGCAACTGAGTTGTATCCTTCTGCGAAAAGAGCCAAAACAAGGAGCATTCACCACTCGATACTCGAGTACATCTCATACAGGGTACACGCCCTTGAAGTCAAGCGATTAAAATGACTAGTCGCGAAATCCAGGATGGACTTTGAGTGCTTACCCGACTATTCTCAGTCGAATAAACACTCGGGGGCTACTGACGTGGGGATGACTCCAGGACCCGTTGAGTGGGCCTACCCAATCCAAGGACCAAAGCAAGGCGCTACTCCGTAGCTCTACAAGGCCCAGTGGAAGCCCACCCGTGAAACTTGTGGGTCAAGAAGGAAAGTTCCACCGACCTAGAGCTAGGGTTTGTAACCCCTCGGGACGGTTTGGGACCCAGCTATCCATAAAAAGCTGGGAGAACCACGGGGAAGGGATCCAATCGACTTTTGACCATCATAGCCATAGCTTGAGATCTATCTCTCAGCTTGCGCACCCACCATTGTCATCCATCTACTCTTAATACACATCAGAAGAGCAGGAGTAAGGGTTTTACCTCTACGAGGGCCCTGAATCTGGGTAAATCTT
>JAPCYS010001059.1:0-19040 GCA_028641055.1 Alopecurus myosuroides
GTCCAGATATTTTCTGGAGCACAAAGCTCGGGTTATTTTTGACAGAAGATTTGAATTTTTGTCGTCTCTGCTGCCTTTCGAGTTGCCAGTTTCCTCTGCTGCTCCTGTTCCTTTGCTGCTGGATTCATGCCCTGCTACTGAACCGTTGACTCCCGAGCCGGTTACCAAGAAGAGGACCAGGAAGGTGTCTACTCCACTTGTCATTGAGGAGCGTAGAGTGACGCGTAGCCTTGCCAAGAATGCTGGGTTCAGGGTTTTGCCTGCATCAGACAAGCCAGAACCTAGGAAAAAGGCCAAGTCTGCTCGTCCTCAAGACTCTACAGGGGGAGTACCTCCTTTCACTCCTGTTGTTGTTCTGCGGAGGGCGGGAACCATCCTCCAGATAGAAGATTCGGAATTAACGGTGGAGAAGCTTGAAGCTGCTCCAAAGAAGCCCACCACTCCATCAAGTTCTGATGATTAGGGCCTTCTTTATATCTTTTGGCCTGTTTGGTCCCTGGAGTTGTTGCTGGGTTTTCCTGTTATATTTTGTTATGTTACATGGCATATGTACTACATTATGGGTCTTATCTTTTGGATATCTACTGTGCTGGTATCTTATGATTATCATGTGCTGGTATCTTATGATTATCAGCAATTTCCTTTACTATATATTTTTTCCATGGATAATAAGGCCCATCTAGTCTTGGATTGGATTGTTTTTGACTGGAATGTGAGAGGACTCAATGATAAAGCTAAAAGAGACGCAGTTTATAATAAAATTGAGGAAAGTCGGGCTTCTATCATTTGCTTACAAGAGACAAAATGCCAAGATTTTGATCATTCCTTTATTAGGCCGTTCTGCCCTAAAAGATTTGATCAATTTGTCTTCTCTCCCTCTGTTGGAGCTTCTGGAGGTTTAATTGTACTATGGAACAGTTCCATCTTCAGTGGAGAATTGTTAGAAGTTCATCGCTCTGCCATTCACATTAAATTCACTTCTATTCACAATTCTATTTCTTGGAATTTGGTGAATGTTTATGGTCCTTGCAAGGGGGTGGAAAGAGAAGATTTTGTTAATTGGTTATATAATCTTTCCATTCTGATTCATCAGAACTGGATGATTCTTGGTGATTTTAATTTCATTAGATCACTAGATAATCGAAATAAACCGGGGCTGATCTAAATGATATGTTTATATTTAATGATGTTATCAGCCATCTGGGCTTACTGGAGCTGCCAGTTAAGGGCAGGAATTTCACTTGGTCAAATATGCAAAGTGATCCACTTTTGGTTCAATTGGATTGGTTCTTTACTTCATGACAGTGGACACTAGATTTCCCAAATACCATGGTGTTACCCATGTCTAAAATAACCTCTGACCACTTGCCTTGTATGGTTAAAATTGGAACCAACATCCCAAAGGCAAAGATTTTTCGGTTCGAAAATCATTGGGTTAAGCAACCTGGTTTCATGGACCTTGTGACTAAGATTTGGAATCGTCCCGGTTAACGTCGACGCCACCCAGCGCAACGGCGGCACCATACAAGTCCTGTAATGGGGTTCAAGCATTTTGTGTGGGCCCACATTTCCAAGTGTGGCTTACATTCTCATCTCTGTTGTTTTCCAGGCATCGTAGGTGGAAGGGAACAATGTTCTGGACCAAAAGTGCCCGGAAACGGCTACGACATAAGATTGGTAGGCAACTTGAGAATGGAAGCGGCTTTTTGAGATCCCACACGTGCAATGTTGCTGAAATGAAGCGAGGTTCTTGGAATGCATCATGATTTCGACTTTGGGCATGGGAAACAACAAGTTGGCCAAGGAAATCCCCGTTTTCGGCCGTTCCTTCCGCTTTCGAAGGCAATATAAAGCCAGATCACGCATCGCCCACTCATGGGCAGGGGTAACAAGGTGCAGTGTTGCATGTGGAGTGAGTTGCTTGGAGTGGGTTTTGTAAGGATGCCCCAGGTGTGGAGGCTGGCATGCAAGAGCGAGAAGCTGCGAGAATCGTCCCGGTTAACGTCCGGTGCCACCCAGCGCAACGGCGGCACCATACAAGTCCTGCAATGGGGTTCAAGCAATTTGTGTGGGCCCACATTGCCAAGTGTGGCTTATATTCTCATCTCTGCTGTTTTCCAGGCATCCTAGGTGGAAGGGAACAATGTTCTGGACCGAAAGTGCCCGGAAACGGCTACGACATAAGATTGGTAGGCAAACTTGAGAATGGAAGCGGCTTTTTGAGATCCACACGTGCAATGTTGCTGAAATGAAGCGAGGTTCTTGGAATGCATCATGATTTTGACTTTGGGCATGGGTTGGAAGCGGCGCGGTTATTACAAGCGGCAATGCAGCTGTTTACCAAAATAATTGGGAATGGAATACTTTTGTACCAACATTTCTAAAATTGAACACACCATTTGTCTGACAGCCATTAATTACAAAAAAAAGTGCAAACTTGTCTGGCTGCTCCATGGCGTGGAGTAGGACGAAATCGTCAGTGGAGAAAACAGAGGAGAAAGCAGGGGAGGGGAGGGGACGCTCGGTGGCACTTCAGATAGGAACCATAAAAATGGCAACTGCCCCGCGGAAATGTACCCACCATTTGTGGTGACAGACTTACAGGTGGGCCCAAGTATCATCTTCCTCTCGTATTGTCACGTCAAGTTCGCTCCTCCTCTTTGTGTACCTACAGTTATTTGCTCACGTTCGGGCCATATCCGCAGAAACTGCCCGGGAATTAATGGAACTTGCGCTGGGTAGTTAAATCGTCGACTATTGGAACCGAGGAGTCCCCTGCCTCAGCTCTATCCCCTCCCCCTGCCACTTTTCCTAGGAAAACCCTCGTCGGAATCGTCGCTCGAATCTCAACCTCCTGCAATGGCGAACTTCCCCTGTGATCCGACCAGGTTCGTCCCGGCGGGGATGCATGTTGAGGAGGTATGGGCGGCCGAGCAGCGGCCTGCTCGCCTCTTCATCACCTCCTCTGCGGCTCCACCTCGCCGCCATGAATCCTGGGCCATTGCTCAGTTGGTTCCGCGGCCCGGTAGAAGAGCTCGGCGATATCCTGCAGCAAATCGTCGATTACATCTTTCAGGAATTACATCTGCAAGTTGTCTCCTTCTCGGAGAGCGCTGTGGGAGTTGGCATGTTCCGCATGGTGGATCAAATTGCCAGAGATTGTTTGGTACACTCTCCTCCTTTTATCTTTCCTGATGGTAGGATGCTAACCTTCGTCAGGCATGATGAAGGAGATAATGTTAGATCAATAACTTATACAAGGACTGGGTGGAATACGATTCTGAATCTGCACATGGACTATCGCACCGATGAGTTTCTTCGGGTTTGTGTCCAAGTTTGGCAAGCTCCGGACCTGGTGGAGGGAGGACGCTTCTCCTGTTCGCACCTTGCTCAAGGTTACTTATGGGGGCGGTGCTGATGTTCCCCGCTCGCTTGTGATTAGGGAGGTTCAGCGTTACGGTGGTCACGTTGTTTCCTGGACCTGCCCTGTTTTTATTCTGGACAGTGATGCTGCTGATGCTTTGCCGGGGGATGAAGACCATCTCCCTCCTGGGGACAATCCACACCCAGCTTTGGTGTTCCAGACGCCCCAATTCCAGATGCTTGGGCTCCACCGGCTCAGCCTGAACCACAGCAAGATGGTTGGGGAGAGTGGAACAATGAGGAGCAGGGAGAGAATGCTGCGCCGGAGGAGCCTGTTGATCAGGCACCGGAACCTGAGCAGGTGCAGTCTTCTGTATCTGTTCAATTCTCTGGCGCTTCCATTGACTCCATGAATGTTGCACGAGCTGAGGGCCCGGAACAATTTGTGGAGATGCAGCAACATGTGGAACATAACCAACTGGCTATGGTTCCTTTTGTTCCACCACCCCTGAAATTGGTGCAGATCAGAACAATGAAGTGCAGATTCTTCAAGTCCTGTTGCCTGATCCTGTGGTGGAGTGGTCCAGATATTTTCTGGAGCACAAAGCTCGGGTTATTTTTGACAGAAGATTTGAATTTTTGTCGTCTCTGCTGCCTTTCGAGTTGCCAGTTTCCTCTGCTGCTCCTGTTCCTTTGCTGGATTCATGCCCTGCTACTGAACCGTTGACTCCCGAGCCGGTTACCAAGAAGAGGACCAGGAAGGTGTCTACTCCACTTGTCATTGAGGAGCGTAGAGTGACGCGTAGCCTTGCCAAGAATGCTGGGTTCAGGGTTTTGCCTGCATCAGACAAGCCAGAACCTAGGAAAAAGGCCAAGTCTGCTCGTCCTCAAGACTCTACAGGGGGAGTACCTCCTTTCACTCCTGTTGTTGTTCTACGGAGGGCGGGAACCATCCTCCAGATAGAAGATTCGGAATTAACGGTGGAGAAGCTTGAAGATGCTCAAAGAAGCCCACCACTCCATCAAGTTCTGATGATTAGTGGCCTTCTTTATATCTTTTGGGCCTGTTTGGTCCCTAGAGTTGTTGCTGGGTTTTCCTGTTATATTTTGTTATGTTACATGGCATATGCACTACATTATGGGTCTTATCTTTTGGATATCTACTGTGCTGGTATCTTATGATTATCATGTGCTGGTATCTTATGATTATCAGCAATTTCCTTTACTATATATTTTTTCCATGGATAATAAGGCCCATCTAGTCTTGGATTGGATTGTTTTTGACTGGAATGTGAGAGGACTCAATGATAAAGCTAAAGAGACGCAGTTTATAATAAAATTGAGGAAAGTCAGGCTTCTATCATTTGCTTACAAGAGACAAAATGCCAAGATTTTGATCATTCCTTTATTAGGCCGTTCTGCCCTAAAGATTTGATCAATTTGTCTTCTCTCCCTCTGTTGGAGCTTATGGAGGTTTAATTGTACTATGGAACAGTTCCATCTTCAGTGGAGAATTGTTAGAAGTTCATCACTCTGCCATTCACATTAAATTCACTTCTATTCACAATTCTATTTCTTGGAATTTGGTGAATGTTTATGGTCCTTGCAAGGGGGTGGAAAGAGAAGATTTTGTTAATTGGTTATATAATCTTTCCATTCCGATTCATCAGAACTGGATGATTCTTGGTGATTTTAATTTCATTAGATCACTGGATAATCGAAATAAACCGGGGCTGATCTAAATGATATGTTTATATTTAATGATGTTATCAGCCATCTGGGCTTATTGGAGCTGCCAGTTAAGGGCATGAATTTCACTGGGTCAAATATGCAAAGTGATCCACTTTTGGTTCAATTGGATTGGTTCTTTACTTCATGCCAGTGGACACTAGATTTCCCAAATACCATGGTGTTACCCATGTCTAAAATAACCTCTGACCACTTGCCTTGTATGGTTAAAATTGGAACCAACATCCCAAAGGCAAAGATTTTTCGGTTTCAAAATCATTGGGTTAAGCAACCTGGTTTCATGGACCTTGTGACTAAGATTTGGAATCGTCCCGGTTTACGTCGACGCCACCAGCGCAACGGCGGCACCATACAAGTCTTGCAATGGGGTTCAAGCATTTTGTGTGGCCCACATTTCCAAGTGTGGCTTACATTCTCATCTCTGCTGTTTTCCAGGCATCGTAGGTGGAAGGGAACAATGTTCTGGACCGAAAGTGCCCGGAAACGGCTACGACATAAGATTGGTAGGCAACTCGAGAATGGAAGCGGCTTTTGAGATCCCACACGTGCAATGTTGCTGAAATGAAGCGAGGTTCTTGGAATGCATCATGATTTCGACTTTGGGCATGGGAAACAACAAGTTGGCCAAGGAAATCCCCGTTTTCGGCCGTTCCTTCCGCTTTCGAAGGCAATATAAAGCCAGATCAAGCATCGCCCACTCATGGGCAGGGGTAACAAGGTGCAGTGTTGCATGTGGAGTGAGTTGCTTGGAGTGGGTTTTGTAAGGATGCCCCAGGTGTGGAGGCTGGCATGCAAGAGCGAGAAGCGGCGAGAATCGTCCCGGTTAACGTCCGGTGCCACCCAGCGCAACGGCGGCACCATACAAGTCCTGCAATGGGGTTCAAGCATTTTGTGTGGGCCCACATTACCAAGTGTGGCTTACATTCTCATCTCTGCTGTTTTCCAGGCATCCTAGGTGGAACGGAACAATGTTCTGGACCGAAAGTGCCCGGAAACGGCTACGACATAAGATTGGTAGGCAACTTGAGAAGGGAAGCGGCTTTTTGAGATCCCACACGTGCAATGTTGCTGAAATGAAGCGAGGTTCTTGGAATGCATCATGATTTCGACTTTGGGCATGGGAAACAACAAGTTGGCCAAGGAAATCCCCGTTTTCGGCCGTTCCTTCCGCTTTCGAAGGCAATATAAAGCCAGATCACGCATCGCCCACTCATGGGCAGGGGTAACAAGGTGCAGTGTTGCATGTGGAGTGAGTTGCTTGGAGTGGGTTTTGTAAGGATGCCCCAGGTGTGGAGGCTGGCATGCAAGAGCGAGAAGCGGCGAGATTCGTCCCGGTTAACGTCCAGTGCCACCCAGCGCAACGGCGGCCATACAAGTCCTGCAATGGGGTTCAAGCATTTTGTGTGGGCCCACATTGCCAAGTGTGGCTTACATTCTCATCTCTGCTGTTTTCTAGGCATCCTAGGTGGAAGGGAACAATGTTCTGGACCGAAAGTGCCCGGAAACGGCTACGACATAAGATTGGTAGGCAACTTGAGAATGGAAGCGGCTTTTTGAGATCCCACACGTGCAATGTTGCTGAAATGAAGCGAGGTTCTTGGAATGCATCATGATTTCGACTTTGGGCATGGGTTGGAAGCGGCGCGGTTATTACAAGCGGGCAATGCGGCTGTTTACCAAAATAATTGGGAATGGAATAATTTTGTACCAACATTTCTAAAATTGAACACACCATTGGTCTGACAGCCATTAATTACAAAAAAGTGCAAAACTTGTCTGGCTGCTCCATGGCGTGGAGTAGGACGAAGATCGTCAGTGGAGAAACAGAGGAGAAAGCAGGGGAGGGGAGGGCAGACGCTCGGTGGCACTTCAGATAGGAACCATAAAAATGGCAACTGCCCCGCGGAAATGTACCCACCATTTATGGTAACAGACTTACAGGTGGGCCCAAGTATCATCTTCCTCTCGTATTGTCACGTCAAGTTCGCACTCCTCCTCTTTGTGTACCTACAGTTATTTGCTCCGAGAAAACCCTTATTCCGCAGTTCACCGACACCGTCGCCGCCGCCATCCATCTCTCGACCTCGCCGCCCCTCGATCAGCATCCCTCTCTGGGCCGCCGCATTCTCGCGACCGCCGTCGTCGCCAGTCTCTTCATCGCGCTGTAGATTGACCCACGGCGCGTCGATTCACCACTGATCCATCGCGGGCGACAATCAGGTTAGAACTTCACCTCTTGTGGATGCATTGCAGAACGATTTAAGTTCAACACTCATTTTCTATAAGGTAACTAGTGTCCTACTTGTCTAGACAGGAAAGAAATGTGAAATCTTGTACATATAGATGGTAGCATGTATTTATGTTCGATGTCATTCATGATTGATTTGTCTTTTACACGTTTATGACTAAAGTAAATGGTACTTACATGCATCTGATTGAGATGTTGCACTATACCTTCATGTTAATTTTGATAGTTCCAGGTGCCCAATTGATGTTGGTAGCTGTTGTTGTGTGTGTGTGCCTTTTTCTAGGTAGGTAATTAGTGATGTTGAAAGTAAGACCAGTACCTACTTTTAGTAATTTCCCTTTTTACTATTCACAAGTACAGTTGACTTTACCCCTTTTTAGGTTCACTAGCTATTTTTACTAATTTCCATTTTTAATCTTCAACAGGACAATAGATGTGAGCCATTTTTTAGGACCAGTAGCTATTTCAATTAATTTGCTAAAGCAGTACAATTGATTGTCGGCACACAATTTCCTTGACATACTAGTAGATTTTCTTTCTGAAGTTCCGTACTTCCATGAAATTCTTGAATGCATGTCAAATTTAAATTGCACCTGTGTATGAATGTCTCTGAACCATGATGCTGCTAGACTGCATTTAGTCCTAAATTTGTAGTGAACCTTCATGTTTCTTAACCTCTGCTGTTTTGGCTCGTCTGCTAAATGTAACTGAAGTCATACTTTTTAGTACGATCTACAGGCGGGTTTGCATACGATGGACTACGAGTTTCTCGCTTGTGTAGATGATGCTTCATCGGACAAACAGGTATTGTACTCATTTTACTTGTCATTTTAGTCAGATAGGTGGAATGATGTTCATGGTTTGCTCTATCCTCTGCTGCAGTCACTGCCTAAGAAGTTCGCAGAGTTGCTAGGGGACCGTAAACCCCGTGCACTGAAGCTGCTTGAGGTCGGCCATCGGCGTAGCACCACGTGGGACGTTGATGTGTGGTTCGACAGCACTGGCCGCATGTTCCTAAAGCGCGGCTGGGAGTGTTTCGCCCGGACCTACAAACTGCAGAGAGGCTTTATTCTGATCTGCAATTACGATGGCTGCAATGTTATCACAGTAAAGATGTTCGACCTAAGCAGTTGCCGCTTGCAATACAACGCGGCATTCAGTACGTGGACTGTATCACCAAAATGTTAATTCTCGATTATATATGTAGCCGGAAATTCATTTGCATTTCTATTATATGATGAACAGAGGGATCTGTTAAGATGGAGTTGGCAGACTTTGAGTTCTCTCCCTCGTAGTAGACGCTACATCGGACAAACTAGTACGCTTCATCGACCCACACCACCACTTCAGTTATTTAGTCTGACATAGTGTCTGAGCTATGATCCTGTAGCTAGGTAAATTTGTGAATCAAATTAAGGTCTAGTAGATGGGTTGTAGTAGCTCAATTGCTCTACGTGAATATGTTCACTCGATATGGTACATTTCAGCTCCCACTGAAAGTTCATCTTTTTGAATTAATGTGGCAAACACCCTCATTGCTCAACTAAGATTTAGTATAACTGATTACTAGGTACTACTTGTTTACATTTTTATAGTACTCATCCATCATCAAACAGTAAACTTATTTCTAGTAAGCACTCTTTTCTATCTATTTAACTTTCATATTGCTGCAGGTGCTGCCTAAGAAGTTTGTGGAGTTGCTGAAGGGCCGTAAACCACGTGAACTTAAGCTGCGTGAGGCGGACGATCCGAGTAGCAAGAATTGGGACATGGATGTGCTTTTCGATGAAGCTGGCCGCATTTTCCTCGGGCACGGCTGGGACCAGTTCGCCCAATATTACTTCCTGCAGCGCGGCATGTTCCTCCTCTTCAGTTACGACGGCGACGTCTTGCTCACCGTCAAGGTGTTCAAGTTCGACATGTGCCGCAGGCACTACTTGTACGACCACGACGCTACTACAAGCAATGAAACTGACCCAGATCCCAGGACTGATGAGGAGTCCACGGATGAGGAGTCCACGGATCAGCAGTCCATGGATGAGGATGACCCATTCGACTCTTCCATCATCTTCTCCCAGCGAGCTGATCTTGATGACGATGAGAAGGACCACGTTCGTGAGCTTCTACCCACGATAGATGAGTACATTGGAGTGCCATACGTGACTCGTTTGACGTGGACAAATGTGGCCAGATATGAGATGGTACGTAAGGTGCCAATGCTATTTATGTTTTTCAATGCAATTTATGCTTACAACGTGTGCCTTACTATGACCTACTCTTTTTGTATGTCATCCACACGCTCGAAATCCAGAAACTACCTCAGTCCATAGCGGACAGTGCTGGCATTCCGTCTTCAGGCCATGCTGGGCTATGCCTCGGATCATCAGAGGCGTTCACCACCGTTCCATACAACACGGACAGGGATGGCCGCATTATGTTTGGCAGGAATGCATGGCGGGAATTCCTTGAAGGCAAGCATTTATATGAAAAGCAAGCTATTCTCATTACACTTAGGAGCACCCGTAACCTCCACTTGGACGTGAAGATCGTGATGCGGGCGGTGTCGCCCTGGTTGTAGTACGTAGTCTGCCAACTTGGACATTCTCATCGGATCATGAACGTATGGATGTATGTAATTATCGTACTGCCATCAACGATGTGCTTCAGTGGTTTGATCACCCAAACCTTCATCTGCAGTGAAGATTACTTGTCTTGTTTATATTTTCAGTGGCAATTTGAAGTTTGCAGAAATAAACAAGGCGGCGGCAGCTAATAAGTTGCATGAAATAATTGTTCAGTGACATTACATGACTCATGCGAGACTTCCACATGTTTTCAATCCTACGTTGTAAGCGCTAGGGAATAAATCCGATTAGTTTTCCCTCGATAGTTAAGAGCCTGACGCCTTGAAACTCAATGCAAAATATGCCTTCTAGGCAGCCGGCGATTGCATGCATTGTTTAACTGCTCAATTAGCGCCTATATTGTCGACAAGGCGTTGTGGTTGCTCGAATACGATGTCCCACCAAAAAAAATTAAATCCTCCCGCTAAAACGCCAAGTGTAGCGAAATTTTGTGTTCCCACCAAAAAATAAAAGCAGTCACTTTAAATTTCCCGCTAAAGTGTATGTATAAGTGCACGATGCCCCTCCTGTTTCGCCATAGCACAATCTACGGGCCACCTCTTTCGCCATTGCAGATTAGATCTCATCTCGCCCTCATCACGTTCAGAGCTCTACACATGTCGATGTCACGATCGGACTCCATGGAACGCGAATCCTCTCAGGTTTTCCTGTCTAATCTGCTT
This sequence comes from Alopecurus myosuroides, assembly GCA_028641055.1. Lineage (NCBI taxonomy): Eukaryota > Viridiplantae > Streptophyta > Magnoliopsida > Poales > Poaceae > Alopecurus > Alopecurus myosuroides. The sequence goes on from JAPCYS010001059.1 coordinate 10,668, forward strand.
CTCGTCCATCTCCGTGATCTCGTCGTCTCTTATATGGTCTCGATATTGGTTGTTATTCTCTGTTCTTCCTCTGGTTGAAGCGTTAATCCGTGTATGAACACCTAGTCGATCATATGTGTATCTGGTTTTCTATGTGAATAATGCCATGTAACTTTTTTTATTTCAGATCTGCTAACTAACTGATTATTTGGGTTCTTATTTTTTCCTTCTATCTAATTGTAGACGACCGAACCCATTTGGAAAGTTAGACTTTTCTATGAGGACGGTGAGAAAAACAAAAAAGTTGTGGTAGCAGCCATGGAACCGGAGGAAATCTGCTATATGGAATTCATCAATTTGATTGAAAACGTTGGATTCAGTGGCGCGCGTGATTACCTGTACTGCAGGCTAAATAATGGCCCTGGCAAAGGAAAACTTGTTCCAATAGAGCATGGTAGTGATTTCGACCAATTGAAACGCAGGCACTCTAATGATAAGAAGATCTCCCTGTGTGTGTTTAGGGAGAAGGCCACGGCGGTTGATATTGCAACAATAGAGTCTCTGCTTGATGATGCAACTGGATCCACCAGAAAAAAGCGACAAATCACTATCACAGGTTATACTTTCATGCCAAATCTCCAACTCGCAACTCCTTCAATACAGACTTTAATAAATATTTTCCCCGGTAACTATTTTATGCATTCCTTACCTAATCCACAATTTTGATAAACATGCAGTTAGGGATGCAACCGAAGAGGAACAAGATTCAACGAAGAAGAAGATACAAATTACTCCTTGGGGAATGGTACACAAGTTCATTAATTCTTAATCAGCTTCCTGAATTATGCACAATGCTAATGCTTTGTCCATTTATTGTTAACATTTTCAGTAATAAAGAAAGGATCTGTCTGCATGACAAGGGTTGAAAGTATACTACAATATAAAAAAAGTCACGGAAAACGTAGACGTGGTAATTTATTTTTGACATTTAAGCTCTGTCTAATATTTGTTTTAATGGATAAAATCTAGGATTGCTGATTCAGTACAAATGTTAACCCTGAAACAGGAACTGAACCTAACACTGATGTGTCTGAAACTGACATGTGTTCCGTTGAGGATTGGCCTTCCCATGCACGCTGCTATCGCCCGAAGCTACAAATACAAGAAGGTACTAGCTATTTTTTTTACCGTTGTGTCCTAATTTCTTTCAATCAACTACAAAATAAATTGTTTCTTTGTGTGTGTTTTGGGATGTAGGTGATGACATACCGAAGAAGAAAGGGCGAGGTGTAGTGAAAGGTTTGAAAGCCAGTAAGAAGCGTCATGCCAATGGAGCTAAAAAGCTAGGTGTTGATTTCTCTGAAACATTGGGTGGTCCAGTAAGAATGAACAACCGTTCATTCAAGGATGACGTGGTAATCATAATGAAAAGAAGGTTACCAATTATTGGAGTGAGGAGGTGGACAGACATTCACCCTAACATCCATCGCATGATCGTCACAGATATGTTGGTGAGTACAACCTTTCTCACATGTGTTGTCTGCTTTTTTCGTCCATAATTAATGTACTACTACTAAACTAAGTCTATCTGTTTGTTCTACGCATTACAGGACAGATACGATATGCCAGATACAGACGAAACACACGGAAAAATTCTTAAAATTGCAAAAGAACGCTACAGAGGCTGGCGAGGAAACCTAAGCAGCACTTACAAGGCATACAAAACAGATGATGCCAGAAGGGCAGTTGTCCCAGAAGATTTACAAAAGAAGAGTGGGAATGGTTGATCGAATACTTTGGCACTGATCCGAAATTCCTGGTTATTTCTATACTACCTGTTTGTGAATTTTGTACTATCATCAAATGGCTTGTCTGACAAGTTTTTTTTATAACTGAATGAGCAGGAACTCAGCCAAAAGAACAAGGATAACCGTACGAAGATGAAGACAAAACACAGAGTAGGATCAAAATCCTACTCTCAACTCTGTTTTGAGAATGTATGGGCCTACTCACTATGCATGCGTCGGTGTTCACTTTGCTTTAATGTTTATAGTATCTAATTGTTGCACTACTTGCAGAGGAATTCGAAAACTAGAGAAGAGCCAGACTGTGTTGCTCTCTGGAGACTGACCCACACAAAGAATGAAACATGGACTACAGAAGAGTCCAAGGATGTTTACGTGAGTTAACTGACTTAGAAGCTACTCTAAACATATTTACTGTTCTCCAGCTTGGATGTTTCTTCATCTGATTTGAGATTTTTTTTCGTAATCAGGAAACAGCATGTAAAGAGATTGAAAACAGATTAAAGGAAACTGGTGTTCCATTGTCAGCTGAACAAAGAATCAATATTTTCCAGAAAGCATATAAATCTAAAGTTCAATGCAAGTCATCGCAGCCTAGTGGGTTCGGATACATGGCCCAGGTGCAAACTAGTTCTCAGCGGTCTAAGTTGCTGTTAGAGGAGCAAGCTCGGGCTACGGCAGAGACCCAAAAAGTTAACTCCCAGCTCACCACGAAGGTCACTACTTTAGAACAGAAGTTACTAGATGAACGTGCAAGCATGGAAGAGAAGATTAATGTAGAGCGGGCTGAGAGAGAAAATCTTGAGAAGAGATTAATGGAAGAGCTTGCTCAAAGGGAACAACTGATGGAGTCGTAGAGAATCTCAAGAAAAGAATTTGAAAATAACTTGGTTGCACAGTTTAACTCACGGATCCAGGCAAAGTTTGACGAGCTCTCCGCACAGATGGAAAAGCAGAAGACGACCACACCTCAGGTGATGATAGTCATACAATTGCAAACTAGTAAGATTTAGTTGTTTACTTGCGTTGCTAACTGTGCACTTTGTTTTTGCAGACGTTTAAGAAGTTGAACCAGCAACCATCACTTACCAACAGTCCTGCTAAGAAAATAGTTCCTCCGCACAGCACGATACAGAATAGTCGAATGTATAAAGTAATTGTAAGTCACTATCTTGTACAGTTCGGTACTAGTACATTCTGTTTTTGCTTCACCCACACTATAGAGTTGCTGCACCCACCCTATACTTGCTGCAGTTTATGTTTCACTATGGGTTGTGGCTTCGTTGAGTTACAACAACCGTTTTTGCTTCATCCACACACTATAGCCTGCTGGTTCTTATGTTTCAGCATGTGTTATTGCTGACTAGACTCACACCTTTTTTTTTACAATTGATTGCAGGACGTCAATCAAACTAATGAGGGTAAAAAATAGCTGCACTGGATATTTCAGTTTGATTTGATCTTGATTTGATCCATGTTGTACGAGAATTTCATTTGTATATATTAAAAATAGCTATGAGAACTATTATTTTGTGTAAATAAACATATTTTACGTACCGTTTTGAACATTTTAATTCAATGCCCGTATTTTTTTTTATTTTTTTTTCTATAACGTGGCAATAGGTAGTTTACCACGATAATTGTAGTGTTGCGTGAAGCCTCAGTCGCCACAACAAAGTGTTTTGTTGAAATAGACTCTCACCACCATGAGGGAGACATCGTCGCAATATAGTTTCTCCACCAAACTAACTTTGTTGCGATAGTTCATTCACGCCACCAAACTATGTTCGTTGCAATGGAGAATTCCCTTACTTCTCGCCACGAAACTAAATTTTGTAGAAATAGAAAGGCGCAACGAATAGTTGAAGTTGTCGCAGTTGTTTCTAGCTACTAAAATTTGTACGTTGTGAATAGTACATGTCGCCACGAAAATAAAATTTGTGGAAATACAATGGCGCCACGACAAGATGTTATTGTCGCTGTTGTTTCTAGCAACATAAAATGTGGATGTTGTGAATACTACATCTCGCCACGAAACTAAAATTTGTAGAAATAGAAAGGCGCAACGAATAGTTGAAGTTGTCGCAGTTGTTTCTAGCTACTAAAATTTGTACGTTGCGAATTGTATATGTCGCCACGAAAATAAAATTTGTCGCAATACAATGGCGCCACGAAAAGTTGTTATTGTCGCAGTTGTTTCTAGCAACATAAAATGTGGATGTTGCGAATACTACATCTCGCCACGAAACTAAAATTTGTAGAAATTGAATGGCGCCACGAATAGTTGAAATTGTCGCGATTGCTTATGGCTACTAATATTAAGGCCGTTGCGATTACTATTTCAAAATCATCTTACCACGATTGATTGTGTGTGGCAAAACGTTGTTCCCACGCGTATAATGTTTGTTGCCATAGTTTTTTGCCACAATTGGACGTGGCAAATAAACTCGACTTTTGCAACGAAAGAACAAGCGCAACGGAACACTCGCCGTTGCCACATTGGTCACTCGCCACGTTTGGGTATTTGTTGCACTAGAGGTGTACCAACGAAATACGTACGTTGCGTTATGTGCGAGACGCGACGGAAACGTGCGTGGCAATTGGCCTAGGAAATGGTTGCAACTGGATTTTTTTAGCGACGAATCTAAGTGCGCGGAGACAGGCTTCTACCACGGAGGTTTTCGCGACGCCTCCCAACGAAACCGATTTCGGTGCAACAGAACCCTATTGCGACGATAAGTCACTTTTTACTACGACTATTTTCGTTGCAATAGACCGATTCCGTTGTAGTGCGTGATGGATGAGGGATGTGCTGTTGCTACTATGGAGAAAACAACGGTACTATTATCTACGGATGAGAACCACTGCTTACATTACGTATTGTTCTTAATGCATTTGTATATTGCACATAAAGAAATCACTTTGTTGATGCAACTTAATACCAGAGAGATTTGGTGCATAGCTTTCTTGAGGTGGAATTTTAGATATGGATGCATGCTGAATAGCAGTCCATATGTCTTGACGTAATGCCTACAATGTTAGAACCCATGAAATATATCTCTTCATAATAGTATTATTATACGTTCATGATTTGTCAATTGCCCAGCTGTAATTTGTTCACCCAACATTTTTGTTTTCTTTGGGGGGATACTACTAGTGAACCTATGGCCCCCACACTACTAGGAAAACAGCTATAGGAGTAATCCTATTTTGGATACCCGTGACGCACCACATACTCGGTGCGTCACGGCTATGTACCCGTGGCGCACCAAATGTTGAAGGGCCTCGGTGCGTCACGCCTAAGGGCATAGCCGCGACGCACCAAACAAACGGTGTGTCACGGCTATGGGTGGGTGTTCGGTGGATACCATAGCCGTGGGCAAAGATAGCCGTGACGCACCATATGTTTGGTGCGTCACGGGTATTGCAATAGCCGTGACACACCAAACATACGGTGCGTCACGGCTATGGTATCCACCGAAATTTTCCCTCCACACCCCCCCCCGGGACCGCCTTTCTAGTTTTTTCACGGAAGATTTCCATGTCTAAAAATCATCAAAAAATAAATTCCTTATAGATGCACGGAGAGTTTAACGTATACTTTGTTAACAAATTTTGAAATATGTATTTCGACTTTCTAAGCAAAAGTTCGTTAAAAAAAGTAAAATGGGCATAACTTTTGCATACGATGTCGGAATTTAAAGTTCAATATACCAACGGAAACTAGAGAAAAAAGGAACTCAACATCACTTGCCTTCGGCCTGTGAGCCTTTTTTAGATTCTCCAAATTCCGAAAGGAAAAACAATTATGGCCGTTTGAAGATTTTTGACTAGGAAAAAAAAAGATAGGCGTGACGCACCATATGTTTGGTGCGTCACGGCTAAGTCTGGGCAGAAATTTTCGAATTTCGAACCCGGGAAGAGGCCACCCACCTATAAATACTCCCATTCCTCCTCGTTCCTCCACTCTTCTCCATTCCCTTCTCATTTCTTCTTTCTCCCTCCTCCACTCTCCATTCTCTCTTCACCCTTCCTCCTCCTCCTACCACCACCACCACAACCACCACCACCACCTCACATCCACTCCGGCGACCACATCCTCGTGTCCACTCCGGCGACCTCTACTTCGGAGACCACCTCCTCTCCGGTGACCTCCTCTACGGTGACCACCTCTACTCCGGCGACCACCTCCTCTCCGGCGGCCTCCTCCTCTCCGGCGGCCTCCTCCACTACCACGACCACCTTCTCTCCGACGGCCACCTCCACTCCGGCGACCACCCTCCACTCCGGCCTCTCTGTTTTTGTTTTTCAAAATTTCAAAATTTTGGGCGGCGAGATCTGGATCTAGATCTAGATCTGGATCTGTCCCGCTATTTTTTTTAAAATATCGAAATAAATAGCCGTGACGCACCATCCATGAGGTGCGCCACTGGTAACTAAAGATAGCCGTGATGCACCAAACAGGCGGTGCGCCACGGGTAAATGAGATAGCCGTGACGCACCAAAATAGGTGCGTGACGGCTATTTTAATAGGTGCGGCGTGATATCCGTGACGCACCGTGGTGCGTCACAGGTATGAAATTTTGTGCGTCACGCATTAGCCTTTTCCTAGTAGTGCCAGTCCTTATTTCCTCATATTTAGAATCTTTTTAAAGCACTTTTATAATTGTTTCCTTGCTATTCCATTTTTTCGTTCATTACTTTTCAACACTCTATATGTTTAATTCTCATGTTTTCAGCAAGACCGGAAGATTGACAACCTTTCAGAAAGTTGGGGCAAGAGAGAGTTTGTGTTTTGTGCAGGTACCACATTTGTTGATCCCGCGTGCAACAAGAAACCTTCTTCAAGGCTACGAAGTCCTACTGGTTCGGTAAAACCTGGTTCCTTAATTGGGGGAAAATTTCCTCTAGACAACATCATACATTTTGCTTGGGGTCTCCCAACGAGCATGTGATCATGTCAGCATCAAATACTTTTTCTGGCGCCGTTGCCGGGGACTTATAGCTTGCTGCATGGGGAGTCTCACACTTCCACTCTCTTTCTTTTGTTTTGTTATTGCTGAGTTTACTTTTGTTTAGTCATGTTTACTCTTTATCAAAAACCAAAAAAAAATGAGTTCTCTAGTTTCTACTCTTTTACTTGTTTTGTTATTTAGTTTTTGCATTCATGTTAGTTTCAGTTACTGGTTTACTAAGACGTCTACCCCTAAATTTTCTATGAAAGATCCGAAAGTAGGAAAATGATTCATTATTAGAAAAATTGTACTCAAGAGTTCTTTGACCATGTTAATAGGCTTCGTCATTTTAATGACAAACCTGTAGTCAAACTTTCCCATAAATACGATACCACTATAACTTCTTTGGTTTCCATGATAGAAGCTAGGTTTGTCAACCTCAATCCTATTATACAATAAATGTTTCTTAAACTTGATAGCATGGAAAAAGGAAAAGCAAGAAATTTTGTGTTAAATACTGTACTGCTGGAATTTAATGACATTGCTAAAATCATTAAATCTATCTAACAATGTTACAAATATATTATAACATCTCCTAGACATCTCATGCCCCTGCACTTGTTTCATAAAGCGTGTAATTATTTCTCTCTCATAGTAACCTCTCCGACTCCGATTGACACTGGACTTGTTTGTGTGATATCGTAACGACATTGACCATTACTAATTGATGTTAGGAACATGTTTACAACATCCAGTGACATCCCATGTACTCTCTAATCTCTTTTCAATATTAATTCTATCACGTAAAAATTACCAGAATAATACCCTACTCTCCTCCAGACCAACCGATGAAAGCAACATACATAAACTCCTTAAGTGTGTGACCCCTATAGGTTCGATAACAAGTAGACATGATGGGAAAACATATTTCCCAATCAATAATCAACACCAGGACCATGGACGTCCATATTGAATCCTACAAATTATACGAAGAAATTTGCTAAACCTATTGGTTATTAAGTAAGTTCTTATTACTTCGCGTTTCCAATGAATACCTTGGGAAGAGATAAATAATAAGACCGTGATTAAACTCTTTAACCACCTTATTATATTATTCACGATATTTGGTATGATTATTTTTACTCGTTACCGTGTTATAGTATCCCCGTGACTAGTGCCATGTCTTTGTCCTTGCAGACTTATTTACCGATACTATTTTAGTGGATCTTGGATGTATCTCTATATTATCTAGAGGTTTCCCAGTCTTGAACTATCACAATGAAATGAATAATTTTGATACCACCTAGTGATAGCCTTTTTTACCACACAGTTTACGATGTGATAAACATCATAGGACATTCTCATGGTCTAAGGAAGAAAACTAAAACAACCATCTTGTGACGACACTATTTAGAAAAACTAATCTCTTAGTATCTCAACTGCTTGGGTCTACCCATCCACAATGTTGAAACAACATTGTGCTCCCATTAATATTGACATAAAAAATGTCCATAACTAGAAAAACGTGGTCATCAATATATTAACGATTTTGTCTGTGATACATGACAAAGGGTCATAACGGTGTGTTTATGTTTCTACACATGTGTTTGGGTTTTTCTTCGAATCTCATATTC
>JAPCYS010003336.1:0-18911 GCA_028641055.1 Alopecurus myosuroides
ACCTTTGATACTCCTTATCGAAATTTTGTAATGCATTCTAAGTTCCTGATACACCTTGTGCCTCTTCTGGCTTTTATGTTTATCTACTTTTGAACCCATGTGATCTTGATATCCGACTTTCTTTATTCTCGATATCCAACTTTCTTTATTCTCGATATCCGACTTTCTGTATTGTTCCTTTTGTGAGACTCGTTTTCCGGGTTTCATGGGTGTTGACAAGCGGGATTGCTTCTAAGTCCCCAAGTCCCCAAGACTCGGATGTTTGGATTTTTTGAACCTTAACAACTAAGCAATTTTTTCCTCTCCTAAGATCCCGAGTTTCCAGGACCCGGATTTCCGAGTCTAGGATACGTGATCTTTCAAGGAGAACAAATTGCTTGCTGCTAAGTCCACAAAAAACCCCGAGTTGTTTCACACAGGATCTGAAGTTATGCTTAATAATCGTTGAGTTTCCGGTTATTAGCCTTGTACTATGCATAACTTGTGGTTTAGATGACCCTTTTGACTATCTTGTACTGTAAGCCGGCTTTCGCGTGGATACCATGTTGTTACATCTATACGAAGACAGAGTCAGGCAAGTCCCACTGGGCGTCATGGCTGACTGTAATCGTAAGCGAACAAATCATGCCACTTATTGCGAGTCACATCGAGCTTAAGTAAGAATAGTAAAGAAAATTTGGCTCCTTCGTCCGGTTATAAGATTGCAGCCGTACTCGTTTGCAAGTAATCGGCCCTTATAACTCATAGGCATCATGGCCGGGTCTTTGAGTTTGCAACTGTGCTATTCAAGCAGCCAGCCCCAAGACCTAAATATATGCATCATACTGAAAGTACAGAACATGATAATAACCACCTCTTTTCTTGATAATCACCTCTTTACTTGATATGAAAAAATTAGGCCAGCAGGCCGCCTCGTCCAGTCCCCAAGGGTACCCTGGATAGGAAAAGAGTGCGTCTGAAAACCTGCTGCCTGTTACATCGTTCAATTCCACATGCCAACATAATTTTTGCTAATTATAATATGGACGTAGCTGAGCCACGTTCCATGGTCTGTCTCTTTCTTGCATAGATGAAGTGGTATGAGCGGTGTTATTAACTGTGGTCGACTCTTCCCTTGCATCTATCAAGTAATATGACCCATTATGCAAATTCCGGCTTACGATAAACGGTCCTTCCCATGGTGGTGATAACTTGTGCTTTCCTTCGTTCGACTGTACCAGGCGCAGAACCAGGTCTCCTTCCTGGAAGACCCGGGTTTTCACGCGCCGGCTATGATATCTTTGTAAATCCTGCTGATATATGGCTGATCTTTCCAGAGCTTGTTCCCTTTGTTCTTCTAACATATCCACGGCGTCTTGCCGGGTTTTTTCGTTCTCCACTTTGACGTATGCTGATACTCGTGGTGAATCATAATATCACTCGGTAGCACTGCCTCCGCGCCATAGACCATGAAGAAGGGCGTCATCTGAGTAGATCTGTTAGGTGTAGTATTGATACCCCAAACCACGGCAGGAAGCTCTTCGACCCACGCACCAGCAGCCCTAACACAGGGAACTCGCAGTCGTGGTTTTAGTCCGCGAAGCAATTCTTGATTTGCCCTCTCCACTTGTCCACTGGCCTGTGGATGAGCCACTGATGCTACATCAAGCCGGATTCCATTGTTTCCACAGAACTTTTCCATCTCACCAAGGGACATGTTGGTTCCGTTGTCGGTAATTATGCTGTGAGGATACCAGAACCGGTAGATTATTCTTTTCCGGAACTTGACTGCTGTAGCTGCTTCACAGTTGGTAACTGGCATGACCTCTACCCACTTGGTAAACTTATCAATAGCCACTAAAAGGTGTGTCTTTTTGCAAGGTGACATATGAAAGGGGCCAACCATGTCCAAACCCCAGACAGCGAACGGCCAAGTTAACGGGATGGTCTGTAATTACATAGCCGGCACGTGGGTTTGGCGAGCGTACCTTTGACATCCGTCACACCTTGCTACTAATCGTTTCGCATCTGATAGAGCCGTGAGCCAGAAAAATCCATGTCGATAAGCTTTGGCCACAAGGGATCTTGTAGACGCATGATGCCCGCAATCACCTTCATGGATTTCCCTGAGAATCTGTCGGCCTTCTTCTGGTGCTACGCAGCGCAAAAAGACTCCCGTGGCACTTCTCTTGTATAACTCCCCATTGATAGAATACCCCTTCGCTCGCCGCAAAATTTGCCTTGCTAACACCTCCTGTAGTGGTAACTCGCCTCGCGATAGGTAGGCCAAAAACGGTTCTGTCCACTCGGGAATAGCGCGTATAGTGGCCACGAGCTCCATATCCGGGTCTTTACTTGCCAGTTCCTCCTCAGACTCGGTTTTAACTGATGGTCGCCATAATTCGTCCAGGAAAACGTTAGGTGGAACCGGCTCTCTGCGCGAGCCGAGTCTAGCGAGGGCGTCTGCTGCCTCATTCTTTCTCCTGTCTATATGCTCTACCTCATACCCGGAAAAACATCCTGCAACCCTATCAACCTCCCTGCGGTATGCTGCCATAGTTGCGTCCTTTCTATCCCAAGTTCCTGATACCTGCTGTACCACCAGGTCCGAATCTCCAAAGCATCGTATCCTCTTAATATTCATCTCCTTGGCTACCTTTAAGCCGTGCAATAGGGCCTCATACTCGGCCACGTTGTTGGAACAGTCAAAGTGAATCTGTAGTACATAACTCAATTTGTCTCCTTTGGGTGATGTTAGCACCACTCCAGCTCCTGACCCCTCGTATTGCTTTGACCCATCGAAGTGCATGATCCATGACTTGGAGTTTGGAACTATGGTGGCCATGCTTGTGTGTGTCCAATCATTAACAAAATCGATCAAAGCCTGAGATTTGATTGCTGACCTGGGCTCGTAGCTGATGTGATAATCCCCCATCTCTATCGCCCATTTGGCTATTCTTCCGGTTGCATCCGAGTTTCTGATGATATCCGACATTGGTATTGAGGTAACTACTGTTATAGGGTGTTCCTGAAAGTACGGCTTCAGTTTCCGGCTGGCCATGAAGACCCCGAAAACCAGCTTTTGCCAATGCGGATAACGCTGCTTTGCCTCTGATAATACTTCACTGACATAATAAACCGGCCTCTGGACTGGATAACCTTTCCCATCCTCTTTACGCTCCACAACCACTACTGCACTGACGGCTCGGGGGCCTGCTGCCACGTATAGCAACATAGGCTCTTTAGGACCCGGGGCTGCTAGTACTGGTGCTTCAGATAACTGCTTTTTTAGTGCCTCGAACGCCTCATCCGCCTCCTGGTCCCATACGAATTTGTCGGACTTCCTCAAGAGCCGGTATAATGGTATTGCCTTTTCTCCAAGTCTGGATATGAATCGGCTCAAGGGTGCTACGCAGCCCGTGAGTTTTTGAACGTGCTTCAAATTTTCTGGCTTTTTCAGATTTTGGATAGCTTTGATTTTATCCGGGTTTGCTTCAATTCCTCTCTCGGAGACGATAAAGCCGAGTAATTTCCCGGCTGGAACTCCAAACACGCACTTTGTCGGGTTAAGCTTCATCTGGTACCTTCTTAAATTCTTGAACGTTTCCTTTAGATCATCGATAAATGTTTCTGCCTTCCTGGTCTTGACAACCACATCATCCACGTAAGCATGGACATTGCGTCCAATTTGGTCCTCGAAGCATTTCTGAATGCACCGTTGATAAGTTGCGCCAGCGTTTTTCAATCCAAACGTCATGGTTTTGTAACAAAAGGCCCCAAAAGGTGTTATGAATGATGTTTTCTCCCAATCCTCCCTCTTGAGCTTAATTTGATGGTACCCGGAATATGCGTCCAGAAAGCATAGCAGGTCACTCCCGGCTACTGCATCTACAATCTGGTCTATCCTTGGTAGTGCGAACGGATCCTTTGGGCAATGCTTGTTGAGGCTCGTGAAGTCGATGCACATCCTCCACTCGTTGGTCTTTTTCATCACTAGAACCGGATTTGCTAACCAATCCGGGTGAAATACTTCCATGATAAAGCCGGCTGTCAGTAGCCGAGCAATTTCTTCACCTATAGCTTTCCTTCTTTCCTCATTCATCTTCCTCAAGCCCTGCTTCACAGGCCTGGACTTGGGATCTACGTGCAAACTGTGCTCTGCCAATTCTGTAGGGATACCCGGCATGTCGCTAGGTGTCCAGGCGAATACGTCCGCATTTGAACGAATAAACTCCACAAGTGCCTTCTCCTGCTCTCTTCCCAAGTTAGACCCTATAGTGAATTGCTTAGTGGAATCTCCTTCAACAAAATCTACCTTCTTGGTGTCCTGTGCTGCCTTGAATTTTGCTCTTTCGTCCTCGGTATTCGGTCTTTTAAGTGTTGTTCTATCATCCGGATCTACTTGAGACCGGGAATACTTAAGTTCCTCTTTTCTGCAAGCTTGTTCGGCCATCACTGAATCTCCTTCGTCGCACTCGGCCGCTATATCCCGGCTTCCATGTATGGTGATGGTCTGCTTAGGACCCGGAATCTTTAGCTGCAAATACACATAACACGGCCTAGCCATGAATTTAGCATAAGCCGGTCTTCCGAACAGCGCGTGATAAGGACTGCGCAATTTGACCACCTCGAACGTGAGCCACTCAACTCGATAATTATCCGTTGATTCTCCGAAAGCAACCTCCAATGTGATCTTTCCCTCGGGGCACGCTGAGTGACCCGGCACAATCCCATGAAAAACTGTTGAACTTTTCTGTAGCTGGGACTCTTTGAGACTCATGCGTAAGAAGGTTTCCCAATATAAGATATTAATTCTACTTCCACCGTTCATTAGGACTCTTTTCAACTCGTAACCATTGACCTGCGGTGCAACTACCAATGCCAAGACTCCTGGGCGCTCTATTCTTTCCGGGTGATCTCTTCTGCTCCACGTTACCTCTTGTTCCGCCCATCTCAGGTATCCCGGAACGGCCGAGGAAACCGAGTTTACCGCTTGCTTTAATGTTTCTTTGTCCCTGCTAGGAGTTCCTGTAGTATGCACATGATATTGTCCTTTTAAATTAGACGTACGTACCATACTGATGAAGATGTTGATCTGGCCGATTGTCACAGTAGATCCGGATTCGAGGTGATCCGACTCTGGCCCCCAGCCGGAATCGTCCACCATCTTCTCTCCTTTGCGGTCGATGTAGATCTCGCCGACAACGAGATTCTCCATGTTCCTCCGAGCTTCTCCCGTGATGTAAACACCTTTGGACGCAGGCCCCACGGTGGGCGCCAACTATCGTGGGATAATCACGGCAGACGTTACCGGGGGTAACTGATCTTGGGGCAAGACGACACAGGCGTTTGGGAGAGGGTTTAGCTCAGAGGAAACCATGATGATGAACTTTGATCTGGTAGCCGGCAATCAAGTCGCCGAGTCTCCGATATCAAGATAACAACTCAAATTGCGTGTTACACTAGATACTCGATCTTAGGCGAGATTGCTAGAACTCATGGATCTCTGTAAACTAGACCTAGGGGTCGGTTTATAAAGCACCGTACCCCCCATGGCTTGCCCTCCAAGGCGCACCCTGAATCCTACCCGGACACCGCTTACAAACCCTTAGCTTTCCTTACCGCAACCCACAATCCGGGTTACGAGGCCTGCAGACTTTGGGCCTTCCAGAAGTTTCGTTATCCTTAGCCGGATCCTGCGCCATGTCTCTTGGGCCGGGTTACACCTTGGAGTTGGCCTACCGGGTTATTATCCCTCCATCACAATTTATCTTTTCATGTTGAACAAATCTGAAATTTGAATTTAATGCAATTGAGTTTTGTGCCTTTTCATGGCTTTGTGTAGATTGATGTTCTCTTATCTTTCCCAATTCTGTTGCTACGAATGAATAATGTGGTTATTGGCTGGATCAATTAGCAACTCATTTAACCAAAATTCGGAACCAAAATCTGGTATCTAATCCGGGATGTAACTATTTGACATGATCACGTTGAATGTACTGTTTATATCTGTTCTCTTTTATTATGTCAAAACTGATAAGAACATTACCTGTCCTATCTTAGCCTTTTAACATTTTTGTTATGTTAAACACATAATTTTATTTATGCTATAACAACACTTCTCGCTGTTGTTAAACTCTCATTGGCTACTTTTTGGTAAATGTGCGACCTGCTTAGGTGCATGGTAGTTCTAGAATCATATACGTATTCAACAAAGCTGGCACTTGAGTTACTAAACTTATAACACATCTTTTGTTGAGGAAAAACAATGAAAGATTGTGTATTGGATGTGTTCTTGTAATTTTCTTGAGACCTTCAGGCTAATTATTAAGCGTATGTTTAATTGCTCTCTGCTCGGTTTTTTGACGATTACCATAAGATTGCGTATTGGATGTTTTCTTGTAAATTTCTTCAGACCTTCACGGTAATTATTAAGCCTATGGTTAATTGCTCTCTGCTGGCTTTTTTGATGGTTACAGTTGTAGCAAATCCTAAATTGAGAGCTTGTGGTGATGCTAATGGCAAGGTGCTACAAAGCATGTCAATTCCATCTCGTTCTATTTTCATCTTACAATTTTGACTGAGGCCACCTCTTTAATGAGCTGGTGTCTGGTCAGCAGAGTTTTTGAATTCTGCTTTATAAGAATATTTAACTAGCCTACAAGCTCCTCCATACTTAGAAGCTTGATTAAAACTGAGCTATACGATTATCTGTTCTTGTGTGATGCTTTGAACTCACTTCTATTTTTGATGTTGATTTAATTTACAGTGCTATGAAATTTCCTTTCCTGTAATGATACTTGATGTTTCTCAATTTGCAAGGCCGGCCTACCTGACCTCCTACTGCCGGTTTCTTCCCCCAGTAGCTGCTGCTGGCGTCTTCCCCAAGCAGAAGCTAACCCTATCAGATGCGGCGGCAATGGTGGCTTAGGGAAGCTGAAGGGCGTGATGCGGGAGGCAGCGTTGGAGGGGAACCGAGAGGAGGAGGCGTCTTCTGCCTCCCTTACACATCCGCCCTTGCTGCGTCCTTCCTTGACGCTTTCTATGGTTTAGGTGAGCTCCCTTCTCCTCTAGCTGCTCTGTGATGCCTTGACTATTCTCTGCCCGCATTTTGGAGTCTGTTATGTGGTTTTATGGTTAGGATTTGCTGCTTGGCCGTCTCCCCATCGAGCAACTCGTCGATTTGGCACTGCTTGCCGAGTTGGAGCGCACACATTAGCCGAAGTTCAAAAGCGGCCAACGGTTGTTTAGAACAGTACATACGTCTGGTTTTCACAGCGGCTCTGCTCCGGTTACCAAGGAGATTGGCCGGCGGTAGCAAAGCTGTGCTTGCCGAGGGCGAGCGAGCAGTGCGCTCGGGGAGTTTGTTGCGACGACCAGGGAAGTTCATAGCAGCGAGGGTGAGGTTTCGTGGCTGCATTCACTGATCCCAATCGAGGGGCGTGCACGATTTCGTGCGGGGCAGCGTGCTGGCCATTGTGGCACGGCGCGCGGCGGGCGTAGTGAGCTGCCTGGCTGCGAGCGCCGGACCAGAGTGATGTAGGTGCTCCCCGAAATCCAGAACGGCGTTCTCTATTGGACACGCCGGTTCAGTTAAGGAGGGACAACTGATCCATTGCCATTATCTTTGAGTTTCATTTAGCTCACAGTTATCTTACATCTCATCACACACGTCACGGGTGAACCAATACCAATCTAGACAAGGAAGTTGTCTAGTTTTCTTAGTGGCATCCATCAAAAGACAAGGGTAATTCTTGATACCCTAGGGCGATGAAGCATTGGCCGTGGTAGGTGTTGCACACACGACCGGAGTCGGACTTTGGTTGCTTGGTGCAACACTACGACCCGGCCTAACCATTGGAGTATTGCCCTGTTTTCGGCCACAGCTATCTTGATCATGGAAACATAAACCCAAATAATGGAACAACACTCCCCTGGTGTTTCAGTCTGGTCGGTTGGTATTGAGAGCCGTATATGACTACGTGAATTAAGAACCATAGTGCACACCGCGAGTTAGGTGAACATTTCTGTTTCCCTCGGGAGAAAGATTCCCTGATTCAGGAGAGCTAGACCAACACTCCAATCCAAGATAAAGATACGGCTAGTTTTACAGTACCTTTGTATAATTTATTAAGACCATCTATAGGAATTTGGACCTTTTATTTGGGGGCAGGTGTCCGTACACTGTAGTGATACGCCTGATTGTTCATTATTTCTAGACTGCATATGGGACTTTTTTTGTTCTCTTAAAAGAACTAAACTGAGATTATAACTCTCGCGTGGGAGTTAAAAGCATATTGTCTTCTATGGAATATTATAGCCAGAGATACACTTGCCTTCAAGACCAAAAGTAAATACACAATGGTTTTAATGTCTATTTTTAGGCCATTTAAGATCAGCTAAGTGCAAAATTTCAATGTCTCTACTTTATAAACAATACCTCAAGTTGCATGAAATGGATATTTTTTCTATTGCCACACACATGTCAATCCAAACTTATGGTCATTTGCTTCTACAGACAGAATTGAAGATCTCCTTTTTACTGGTGTGATTGCTGATTACGTTAGCAGTAAAATGATTCGGATGACATGACCATTAGACTAGTAGTTGGGTGATGCACTTAAACTATTATTATACACCAGAGACATTGTGCAATTCTGTTTGCGTTGCTTTTTTAAATGTTATAGTAAGAATATGTAGCAACAAAAATTTGTCAAGAATCAAGATCATATTATTGGGTCATTCTGCAAACCATCATTTGATTATTATTGTGCACATGTGATCTCTTATATCCCGTCGTTGACTAATGCTATATCTCATGTTTTGCAGATGCCGAGGGTTTACGTGGTCTTTAGGGGTAGGGTTCCAGGGGTCTATGCCCATTGGGAGCAGTGTCACAAGCAAGTGACGAGGTTTGGCAACTCTTACAAAAGCTACAATACTATAGCGGAGGCGGAGGCTCGGTGGATGAAGCACAAGCTAGAGGAACGTGATCAGAGGAACAAGAACCGGATGAAGACCTTTGCTGTCTTGCTTGCCGCCGTGACCGTGGTTCTGATCTATTTCTTCTGTTGGTAGTATAGGTGACTGTCACCTACTTAATGTGTAATGTGATGAGATCGATGAACTTGTGATGGACGACTTGCTACTAGCTAGCTAGACTATGTGTTGATGAACTTATAATATATCCAAACTTGTCACTACTTCGGGTTTTAGCTATGAGTGAGATGATGAACTAGATTGTGACAATGATCATATTTGTCTATTTATACTGCTTTGCAGTCTGCTATCTGAATTGTATAACCTGTATAAATACATGTATACATACCCGTATAAATACGTGTACAAACAAAACTGCGTAAACGTATGTAAGAATCAGTGGCGCATCCCCAAAGGAATCAGTGGCGCATCAAAAAGGAATCAGTGGCACAGAGCATCAGTGGCGCATCAGTCTGGTGAGCCACTGATTCCCTAAAGTGCATGCATACTCTAGAGAATCAGTGGCGCACCAAAGTCATGCGCCACTGATTCCCCAGAGAATCAGTGGCGCACCATTGAGGAATCAGTGGCGCATCACATTGGTTAGTGGCGCACCATGGTGCGCCACGGATTCCCAAAATGGTGCGCCACTGATGCCCATTTTCCTAGTAGTGATTTTCCCATCCACTCATATATCTTTCCATGAAACATCCACAAGTCCTTTCTACGCATCTTGATGAAAATAACAGCGGTGTCTCCATTCCTATGAGACTGAACGATACGCCAGTTGGTATCCTCCAACTTGCTAAAAAGGATACGTTAAACCACAAAACACGCTGGTTGCTGGTTCGGGTTACCACGACTTCAAGAACGTGGTCATGGTATGGACCAGTTTCCACCCTTAGCTGAATAATCTCCATACAGGGGAGCCAGACTCTCTTCACTGTTTTTTCATCAACTTATGTTGACCGTGGAGGTACTGCATCATCGTTCTCTCTAGAGTCTTCTATAGAGCCTCCATAAACAGAAGCATAACCCTCTGAGGCAACAATTCCTCATTAGATTCCTCATCTTGAACTCTCGGTTCCTAATATGCAATAAGACAATACGTTAAATGAAAACTGAAGTTCCTCATTCTTTTTAACTAGGACATAATTTGATGAGGACATCCCTAGCTCTTCACCTATTGTTACACATGAGGATGCTCCTATACAAGCTAATGAAGTAAGGATTGGTCCAATGACAAGATCAAGAACCAAGCTATTACAACAACAGGTGAATTCACTCCTACTTGAGTATAATGTTTATAATTGTGAGAACTTTATACTACCTAAATCCATGCATTTATGTATTCTTAGGTTTATTGATAACACAAGCATGGATGGAGATCATGGAGAGGAGATACACATGGATGGAGATGGACTACAAGGGGAGATGGAGATCAAGTTCTAGCATGGTGAAAACAACAAATAACAAATGTTATGATGACAAGGGGATAGTGCCTCCAGAAGGTCAAATGCACTTAGTGTGGAAAACATTGCCAATATGTTATTTCCACACTCATTGATGGACAAGCAAGAGGAGGGCGCCCACAAAGGACATCTATGCGCCATAATGAGTCCTAGTAGTAGTAGGTTTGGTTTGTATACCAATTGTGGCCGCATCCCACTTAATTGGGTCGGTTTATATCTATCGTGTGTCATGGTAGGAGTCCTAGACATAGTAGGTTTGGTGCTTGCGCAAGGAACCCCCTTTGTGGCCACACCCCCTCTCATATATACCCCTTGGGGCGCATAGGAGAGGCTAGACTACGTTAAAACATAAACCCTAGACCTCTAGATTGAATCAGCTTGTAAGCCTTCATCTGGAAGTTCATCTACAAACTTTACGTGTTACCTGCTGTTCCACTGGGAATAAGACGGTACAGGACCACTTGTAGTCGGTGGATTACTTGTGCAAAAGTGTGGAGTTGAGAATATCCTTGGGGTTGCTATCTTTTGCATTGGCATCAGGGATCAGCCGGGAGAGTTCTTAGTGGCGCACTAGTTATCATACTGGAGTTGTCTGTGAGTTCACTGAGAAGATTGGGCCACCCCTTATCATCTTGGTACCAGATTTACAGGTTGCCTCGGTGAGCTATCAAATTTCCCTTTAGTTTGAGTGTTTTTATTTCCTATCCAGAAAATTTCCCCACAAAAATAGTGTAGTTCATTGCCTTAGCCTAGATATCATCTTAGTTTCAATTACTAGTGTTGTTTTTGTGTTTGATTTTGTGTTCCTTTTTATCTTTTTAGATCTTTTATTTTCGGCTAGGTTTAGGGTTCTTGTTCATCTAGTCAAAATTCTATCAAAAAACCACAAAAAAAATCCGCTACTGTTAGCTCTATTTGGTTCCAATCCGATCCCACCTCTAATCCTACCGCGGCAAAAGATTTCACCGTTTTCCTGCCGTGTTCGGATCCCACCCATACTCGAGGATTCCACCCTTACCACGCTTACCAAATCCCTCCACCGCACCGCAGCAAACCTACCATCTACCGCACCCACGCGCTGCCACGGCACACACTTACCACGCTTACCAAATCCCCCCACCGCACCATAGGTTGGTGTGGCCAAGGGTGGGCCCGCTCCCCCACATGGTGTGGTGCCTCCGGGCACCTTCTCCAACTCCTCTTCTGCTCGGTATTTTTCATATTTTCCCAAAATCAATAAAACATAAATTGGAAGGTAAATCGCGAACTTTTTCTTAACAGAAGTGTTACCTATTCCAAAACAGACTCTCCAGATTCCAGAATCTTCCCTCTAATTGATGAACTTCTCCAGAGTCATTACTTGAATAACATAAACATCTTCATCATAGGAATCCCAAGAAATATAATGTTTGAATATTTGCCCATTTACCACTTGTGCAGTGTTATCTTTGAGGTAAGCAATTTTGATTGCACCCGAACGATACACTTCTTCAATAATATAAGGTCCTTCCCACCGGGAGAGTAATTTTCCTGGAAAAAATCTGAGACGAGACCGATACAATAGAAATTTCTCAACAACATGAAACTCTCTTTTAAGGATTCTTTTATAATGCCATTGTTTAACTGTATCTTTAAAGAGCTTGGCATTTTCATAAGCATCACATCTCCATTCATCTAAATGATTCAAATCAAGCATTCTTTTCTTGCCAGCAAGTTTAAAATATTTATTTAATTCTTTCACTGCCCAATAAGCTTTGTGTTCTAACTCGAAAGGCAAGTGACAAGCTTTTCCATAAACCATTTTATATGGAGACATACCCATAAGATTTTTATAAGCAGTTCTATAAGCCCATAAAGCATCATTCAACTTATCTGACCAATTCTTTCTAGATTTGTTAACAATCTTTTGCAAGATAGATTTAATTTCTCTATTTGATAATTCTACTTTCCCACTGGCTTGAGGATGATAAGCTGTGGCAAGGGTGTTTCTAAAGCCACCATGAATAAAATGAGAACCTCCATCAGTCATAAGATATCTAGGCACACCAAATCTAGGAAAAATAACATCTTTAAGCATTTTTAAAGAGGTCTCACCATCATCACTTTTAGTAGGTATAGCTTCTACCCACTTAGTAACATATCAACAGCAACAAGGATATGAGTGTAAGCATTTGAAGGAGGAAAAGGACCCATAAAGTCAAATCCCCAACAATCAAAAGGTACAATAACAAGAGAATAACTCATAGGCATTTCATTACGTCTAGAAATATTTCCTACTCTTTGACATTCATCACAAGATAAAATAAATTTACGTGCATCTTTAAAGAGAGTAGGCCAATAGAAACTTGATTGTATAACCTTCTGTGCGGTTCTATCTCCACTGTGATGTCCTCCATAAGCACTACTATGGCACTTCTTCAATATTTCATGTTGTTCATGATATGGAACAAATCTTCTCATAATACCATCTACTCCTTCTTTATATAAATGTGGGTCATCCCAAAAATAATGCCTCAAATCATAGAAGAATTTTCTTCTTTGTTGAGCTGTAAATGTTGGAGGCAAATACTTTGAAACAATAAAGTTAGCATAATCAACATGCCATGGACTACCCTTGGGTTTTACCTTTATTGCAGCCATCTGTTCATTTGGAAAACTATCATTAACAGGAATAGGATCAAAAGTAATGTTTTCCAATCTAGACAAGTTACCAGCAACAGGATTTTCAGCACCCTTCCAATCCACAATACGCAAATCAAACTCCTGTAAAAGCAACACCCATCTAATAAGCCTAGGCTAGGCATCTTTCTTTTCCATAAGGTATCTAATAGCAGCATGATTAGTATGAATAGTTACCTTTGAGTCAACAATATAGGGCCTAAACTTATCACATGCAAAAACTACAGCTAAGAACTCTTTTTCAGTAGTAGCATAATTCTTTTGAGCAGCATCCAGAGTCTTACTAGCATAATGAATAACATTCAACTTATTATCTACACGCTGTCCAAGAACAACACCTACAGCAAAATCACTAGCATCACACATAATTTCACAAGGTAAATTCCAATTAGGTGGTTGAACAATGGGAGCAGTGAGTAAAGCCTTCTTTAAAGTTTCAAAAGCTTCCTTACAATCATCATCAAAAACAAATGGTACATCTTTTTTAAGAAGATCGGTAAGAGGCTTTGATATTTTAGAGAAATCTTTAATAAACCTGCTATAAAAACTAGCATGACCAAGAACACTTCGAATACCTTTAACATCCCTAGGACAGGGCATTTTCTCTATTGCTTCCACTTTAACTCTATCAACTTCCATACCTCTTTCAGAAATTTTATCTCCAAGAACAATTCCTTCATTCACCATAAAGTGACATTTCTCCCGATTAAGAACAAGATTAGTTTCCTCACATCTCTGCAAAACTTTGTCAAGGTTGTGCAAACAATTATGAAAAGAAGTTCCATAGACGGAGAAATCGTCCATGAATACTTCCACAGTTTCTTCACAAAAACCATGAAAAATAGCAGACATGCATCTTTGAAAAGTAGAAGGAGAATTACAAAAACCAAAAGGCATACATCTATAAGGATAAGTACCATAAGGACAAGTAAAGGTTGTTTTCTCTTGATCTTGCTTCCTAACAGTAATTTGACAAAACCCAGAATAACAATCAAGAAAGCAAAAATGAGTTTTCTTAGGTGAACTCTCTAGTATTTGATCAATAAAGGGTAAATGATAATGATCTTTTTTAGTAACTTTATTAACCTTTCTAAAACCAATACACATTCTATAACCAACTACTACTCTTTGTGGATTGAGCTCATTGTTTTCATTAGGCACAACAGTCATTCCTCCCTTCTTAGGGACACAATGCACATGGCTCACCTATCTACTATCAACAATAGGAAAAGTAATACCAGCATCAAGAAGTTTTAATACCTCATTTCTTACCACTTCATCTTAGGAATTAAAGAGCGTTGATGTTCAACTACCGGCTTTGCATCAGGTTCAATATTAATAGCATCGTGACATATAGTAGGAGAAATTCCCTTCAAATCATCAAGAGTATATCCAATAGCTCCATGGTGTTTCTTCAGAATTTCCAATAATATTTCCTCTTCTTTACCTGAAAGTTTAGCACTAATAATAACATGATACATTTTCTTATCATCAATATAAGAATATTTGAGATCATCAGGCAAAGGTTCTAAATCAAAGACAGGATCCTCCTTGGGTGGTAATGTGGTACCCAAGTCTTCCATTGGTAAATTATGTTTCAGTATCACTGGTTGACGAAGAAGAATATCATTAATCTCATTTCTCTCTTCCATAAAGACATCACTCTCGTGGTCCTCCATACATTGCTGCAAAGCATTGTTAGGAGAAAGAGCAATAGAAGAAAGTTGTTCAACTTTAGAATTCTCATCAGGCAATTTAGATTCATAAGGTGCTCTAGCAAATTTGGAGAAATTGAACTCATAAGATTTTCCATCAAATTTAGTCAAAATCTTCTCTCTTTTACAATCTATAATAACACCACAAGTGTTCAAGAAAGGTCTAAAAAAATAATACGACAATTTTTACTAGCAGCCTTACCAAGTACTAGAAAATCAGTGGGATATTTAGTTTAACCACATAAAACTTCCACATCTCTAACAATACCAATTGGAAAAAACAGTTTCTCAATTAGCTAACTGAATAACCACATCAATATCTTCAAGCTCACAAGAACCAATTTCATGCAGAATTTCTCTATAAAGCTCATAAGGTATAACACTAGAACTAGCACCAATATCACACAAACCATAATAGCAATGATCACCAATCTTAACAGAAAGCATAGGAAGACTAGTTTTCCTAGGTCTATGAGGATGGGAAACAATATTAGAAGCATCCTCACAGAAGACAATGTGTTGATCCTCTACATTTCCACAAAAAAGATCTTTCACTATTACTACAGCAGGCTCAACAGTTATTTGTTCATCAGGTTCAGTAGATTTATTATTACTCTTATTAACCACACAAGCCACCATAGAGTGTTATTTCACCTTAGCAGGGAAAGGCATTTTTTCAACATATGGCTCAGGAACAACAGGATTAATAACATGCACTTCTATATTACTTGCATGAACAATATCTTTATAAGCTGCATGGAATATCAAGGTAGGAGGCAAAAGCTTTCATAAAGTTTGCAAAGATTTGAGAATCAAGACCAAAAACAGCATTAACATCATAGAAATCATTGGTTCCCATAAAAGATTTAATGCATTCATAATCATAATTTATAACTGACTTTCTACCTTTGTCATTCTCCCATCCTTCAGTGTTCTCTTGAATACGGTCAAGAAGATCCCATTTAGGTTCTTCCTTCATACGTGTGAATGATCTAGAACAAGAAGCATCCAACTAATCCTTATCATGAAGAGGAAGCCTTGCATAAAAATTATTTATAACAATATTTCTCAGGAGTTCATGAACGGGACATTTAAGCATTAATAACTTCATTCTCCCCCACGATTGGGCAATACTCTCTCCATCATGAGGCCAGAAATTATAAATTTTATTCCGGTCTTTATGAATCTCACTAGGAGGATAAAATTTAGAATAAAAGAGAGGAACAATTTCCTCCCATCCAATAGGTTCATCATTCTTCAGTAATTTGAAACATTCAGAGGCTCTTCCTTTCGGTGATAAAGAAAATAATTTCCTTTTAACTTGATCCATTCTAATACCTGCACACCTGAATAACTCGCATAATTCTTGTATAAAGAGCAAATGATCACCGGGATGGACAATTCCATCACCGTAATAGCAGTTATCCATAACACGTCCAACAATTTTCATAGGTATTTTATAAGGATCTAATTCCGCAGATGACGGGTTACCAACTACCCTAGTAGCAATGGTAGAAGTACCCATAAACAGAGAACCAAAAGTATTCTCCATAATTAAATAAAACAACAGACAGAAATAAAAATAGCACTCACAGTAAAAGTTTCTCTTACCAGTGCCACTTAACAATAGCGCTTCACTCCCCGGAAACGGCGCCAGAAAATAGTCTTGATGACCCACATGTATAGGGGGTGTATCGTAGTACTTTCGATAAATAAGAGTGTCGAACCAAACGAGGAGAAGAAGGTGTTGACAAGCAGGTTGGATAGAGGATTCATTTTAAACACTAGCAAACGGGTTTTTGGAGGTTTTTGATATAGCAGATAAATAAAGTGCGAGTAAATAAAGTGCTGTAAATAATATTGCAGCGAGTGGCCCACTCCTTTTGAGAGCAAAGGACAAGCAGGTTGTATTACTTATGACTACCAAACGTTCTCGAGGACACATGGGAATTTCGTCAAGTGCTTTCGCTTCATTACGGTTGATTAATATCCATTCGTTCGTGAAGTGTTGTGTGGGTGAACCTATGCTAATGCACCGCCCAACTAGGACTAATACATACTTGTGATTATACCCCTCGTAAGCATCCGTAAATACAAGAAAGTAATAAAGATAAATCTAACCACAACCTTAAAACTCCGGGATTCTACGCTCCCTCGTGCATTGGTTTCCTAACGGGGGTTTAGGTTTCTGTCACTCCGGCAACCCCACAATTAGTATCCAAATACACAATGCATCCTCTTAGGCGCATAAAGGTGAAGTATCATGTAGTCGACGTTCACATGATACCACTAGAAGAATAGCACCACAACTTAAATACCGAACCACGAGATATTACTTCAACATAACTTCACTACTAACATCATGAATTCTCCCATGTCCTCAATAACTAAACAAAATACTCGCAAGACATCATATGGATCATAATCAAAGGTTATATAATGGATGATAACAATCTGTTCATAAAGTGCTAACACTGATAAATCTCACAAGCATCAACTACTAACAAGTAGTCCACACCGGGAGAGAGATCTATGGTAAAACAATGATAGAGGCTCCTAATTGTTACAACGAGATGATGGTGGATGATGAGGGTGATGGTGCTGGTGGCGATGATGATGAAGATGACGATCTTTATGATTCCCGGAGCGATGACGGTGACGATGGCGATGATTTCCCCTATCCGGAGAGGAATTTCCCCGTCAGATTTCTCCCTGCCAGAGAGATTTTCTCTCTGTGGTGTTTTCCGCCCCGAGGCGGCGGCGGAATAATTCTTCGATGATAGTCTGGGGCTTAGGGTTCCCTGGGGGTCAAGTACGCGAAATAGGGCAACCAAAGGTTGGCCAAGGTGGCCACACCACCTGGCGGCACGACCAAGGGGGGGGCACCCCTTGGTGTGGGCCCCTGGTGGCCTCCCTCTGGCTCCCCTGTTGGCTGGACTCCTCCGCTGAACTGCTAAGACATCTCCGGTGTCCCCCCTCTTCTTCTGAACTCCTAAAATAGGGTATCTCGACGATGCTTTTTTCCATCAGCATTCTGGTCCCGGTGTTTATTCTCCAAAAATTATGAAACATGCAAAATAAGATAAAATAACATAAGTGATGCATCATAACATGAAATATATCGATGAATAACAGAAATAAAAATATAAAACGGTGATGCAAAATGGATATATCACATCACCATGGGGCCATTCATGAGGACATTCTTTGGATAAGTGTCTTATCTCTCCACAAGCTTTACAGGCTTTGAGTGTTGAAATCATTTCTTCTTCTAACTCCTTGTTGTCACTACCTATCAGTGGTTCGTTGATTTTACTATTGGCCATGTTTTTGGATATCATGTGCATTATGTGAGATTGGGTATCCAACACTTTCTTCATTCCTGGGGTTAACACTATATTGTGGTTGCTAGCTTGATTCTGGGTCGTCAGTATTATTAAATGAGTCTAAGCCTCTATTAGCATCTGCATTGCTATTGACTTCTCTAGGTTATTGGCATTCTAGCTAGGCAACTGTTTTGGTTCTAGGAGAAATTAGGAAGATAGCTAAAGAAGGTTCCTACCCAAACACAACAAAGCAAGGAAATTCGTCTTTCAAACAACACTCATTGTCACACCACACAAAAAGTTAAGCAAACAAACTAATATTGTCATACCACACTCATTGGTACGATGAATACACTATCACGTTAACGCTGCTCTAACAAAGTAACTATATTGGTGGTGTCATCTATATCTTCTTGAGTTCTTAAAATCCTTCTCTAAGTGTCTTGAGGTGTTTATGATAGTTGTGAATTCTAGGTATATCTCCAAGTTCTTCAATAATATTGAGTGTAGGTCTTCATGTGGTGAGAATATTTCTTGCACTTCATGGATTGGTCATCAACAATCATGCCTTGATGGTATTCAAGAGGTAGGACATCTAGAACAAAAGAATAAATTTTGAAAGGTGAATAATAGATGAGAGGATATGAGGAAGTATTAGAAACGTATGAAGCGACTAAAATACTTAGAAAATATTAAGTATTTCTCTATGGTGATCAATAGATTATTAACGACTTGTTGTAGATTGATATTCACTATAGTGA
>JAPCYS010003057.1:0-18898 GCA_028641055.1 Alopecurus myosuroides
GTGCACTTTGAACTAGGTACTTTATGGTGATAACATCTGTTATCTTCCCAACTGGACACACAATTTTGATATATAGTGGAGATAGTGGAATGGATCTTCAAAAGGCTAAATTCGCTACACTTCTAGCTATGCATGTAGATTTGGTTGCTGAAATACTTCATTTTTTTTCGACAAAAGATGTGAAGGACAGTTGATGCAATGGGCATCATAAACCCAAACTCACTATCTATTATGCATTTGGTTTGGACCCTACTGGAAAAAATTAATTTTCTGATTACACAATCTTATAGTAAATTTGTGGTTAAAATATACGGTAGTTACTGAAAAGACACTTTTCGGCAAGTAAAGTTGAATAACTGGCTTTGAAATTGAAACGTGAGGAACCAATAGTATTGCAAGAGGAAGCAAAATGTTCTGATTTTCTGCCCTTTGGCCCACTCAGTTATTTAGAAAAGTAGACTTACTAAATACTACAAAACATCAGAATTTCATCATCTTAGCCTCCACTGTTCAGCCAGGCGTGCACTTTGAAAGCTAGGTACTTTATCTGGTGATAACATCTGTTATCTTCCCTCAACTGGACACACAATTTTGATATATAGTGGAGATAGTGGAATGGATCTTCTAATCAAAAGGCTAAATTCGCTTACACTTCTAGCTATGCATATAGATTTGGTTGCTGAAACTACTTCATTTTTTTTCGACAAAAGATGTGTAAAGGAAGTTGATGCAATGGCGCATCATAAACCCCAAAACTATCTATTATGCCATTTGGTTTGGACCCTACTGGGAGGAAAAATTAATTTTCTGATTACACAATCTTATAGTAAATTTGTGGTTAAAATAATACGGTAGTTACTGAAAAGACACTTTTCGGCAAGTAAAGTTGAATAAACTGGCTTTGAAATTGAAACGTGAGGAACCAATAGTATTGCAAGAGGAAGAAAAATGTTCTGATTTTCTGCCCTTTGGCCCACTCAGTTATTTAGAAAAGTAGACTTACTAAATACTACAAACATCATAATTTCATCATCTTAGCCTCCACTGTTCAGCAGGCGTGCACTTTGAAACCTAGGTACTTTATCTGGTGATAACATGTTATTTCCTCAACTGGACACACAATTTTGATATATAGTGGAGATAGTGGAATGGATCTTCATATCAAAAGGCTAAATTCGCTTACACTTCTAGCTATGCATGTAGATTTGGTTGCTGAAACTACTTCATTTTTTTTCGACAAAAGATGTGTGAAGGACAGTTGATGCAATGGCGCATCATAAACCCCAAACTCACTATCTATTATGCCATTTGGTTTGGACCCTACTGGGAGGAAAAATTAATTTTATGATTACAATCGTTAGTAAATTTGTGGTTAAAATATGGTTTACTGAAAAGACACTTTTCGGCAAGTAAAGTTGAATAAACTGGCTTTGAAATTGAAACGTGAGGAACCAATAGTATTGCAAGGAAGCAAAATGTTCTGATTTTTGCCCTTTGGCCACTCAGTTATTTAGAAAAGTAGACTTACTAAATACTACAAACATCATAATTTCATCATCTTAGCCTCACTGTTCAGCCAGGCGTGCACTTTGAAACCTAGGTACTTTATATGGTGATAACATCTGTTATCTTCCCTCAACTGGACACACAATTTTGATATATAGTGGAGATAGTGGAATGGATCTTCTAATCAAAAGGCTAAATTCGCTTACACTTCTAGCTATGCATGTAGATTTGGTTGCTGAAACTACTTCATTTTTTTCGACAAAAGATGTGTGAAGGACAGTTGATGCAATGGCGCATCATAAACCCCAAACTCATATATTATGCCATTTGGTTTGGACCCTACTGGGAGGAAAAAATTAATTTTCTGATTACACAATCTATAGTAAATTTGTGGTTAAAATATAGTTCGTTACTGAAAAGACACTTTTCGGCAAGTAAAGTTGAATAAACTGGCTTTGAAATTGAAAGTGAGGAACCAATAGTATTGCAAGAGGAAGCAAAATGTTCTGATTTTGCCCTTTGCCCACTCAGTTATTTAGAAAAGTAGACTTACTAAATACTACAAAACATCAATTTCATCATCTTAGCCTCCATTCAGCCAGGCGTGCACTTTGAAACCTAGGTACTTTATCTGGTGATAACATCTGTTATCTTCCCTCAATGGACACACAATTTTGATATATAGTGGAGATAGTGGAATGGATTTAATCAAAAAGGCTAAATTCCTTACACTTCTAGCTATGCATGTAGATTTGGTTGCTGAAACTATTCATTTTTTTCGACAAAGATGTGAAGGACAGTTGATGCAATGGCGCATCATAAACCCCAAACTCACTATCTATTATGCCATTTGGTTTGGACCCTACTGGGAGGAAAAATTAATTTTCTGATTACACAATCTTATAGTAAATTTGTGGTTAAATAATACGGTAGTTACTGAAAAGACACTTTTGGCAAGTAGTAAAGTTGAATAAACTGGCTTTGAAATTGAAAGTGAGGAACCAATAGTATTGCAGAGGAAGCAAAATGTTCTGATTTTCTGCCCTTTGGCCCACTCATTTATTTAGAAAAGTAGACTTACTAATACTACAAAACATCAAATTTCATCATCTTAGCCTCCACTCAGCAGCGTGCACTTTGAAACCTAGGTACTTTATCTGGTGATAACATCTGTTATCTTCCCTCAACTGGACACACAATTTTGATATAGTGGAGATAGTGGAATGGATCCTAATCAAAAGGCTAAATTCGCTTACATTCTAGCTATGCATAGATTTGGTTGCTGAAACTACTTCATTTTTTTTTCGACAAAAGATGTGAAGGACAGTTGATGCAATGGCGCATCATAAACCCCAAACTCACTATCTATTATGCCATTTGGTTTGGACCCTACTGGGAGGAAAAATTAATTTCTGATTACACAATTTATAGTAAATTGTGGTTAAAATAATACGGTAGTTACTGAAAAGACACTTTTCGGCAAGTAAAGTTGAATAAACTGGCTTTGAAATTGAAACGTGAGGAACCAATAGTATTGCAAGAGGAACAAAATGTTCTGATTTTCTGCCCTTTGGCCCACTCAGTTATTTAGAAAAGTAGACTTACTAAATACTACAAAAATCATAATTTCATCATCTTAGCCTCCACTGTTCAGCCAGGCGTGCACTTTGAAACTAGGTACTTTATCTGGTGATAACATCTGTTATCTTCCTCAACTGGACACAATTTTGATATATAGTGGAGATAGTGGAAATGGATCTTCTAATCAAAGGCTAAATTCGCTTACTTTCTAGCTATGCATGTAGATTTGGTTGCTGAAACTACTTCATTTTTTTTCGACAAAAGATGTGTGAAGGACAGTTGATGCAATGGCGCATCATAAACCCCAAACTCACAATCTATTATGCCATTTGGTTTGGACCCTACTGGGAGGAAAAATTAATTTTCTGATTACCAATCTTATAGTAAATTTGTGGTTAAATAATACGGTAGTTACTGAAAGACACTTTTCGGCAAGTAAAGTTGAATAAACTGGCTTTGAAATTGAAACGTGAGGAAATAGTATTGCAGGAAGCAAAATGTTCTGATTTTCTGCCCTTTGGCCCACTCAGTTATTTAGAAAAGTAGACTTACTAAATACTACAAACATCATAATTTCATCATCTTAGCCTCCACTGTTCAGCAGGCGTGCACTTTGAAACTAGGTACTTTATATGGTGATAACATTGTTATCTTCCCTCAACTGGACACACAATTTTTGATATAGTGGAGATAGTGGAATGGATCTTAATCAAAAGGCTAAATTCGCTACACTTCTAGCTATGCATGTAGATTTGGTTGCTGAAACTACTTCATTTTTTTCGACAAAAGATGTGTGAAGGACAGTTGATGCAATGGCGCATCATAAACCCAAATCACACTATTATGCCATTTGGTTTGGACCTACTGGGAGGAAAATTAATTTTCTGATTACAATCTTTATAGTAAATTTGTGGTTAAAATAATACGGTAGTTACTGAAAAGACACTTTTCGGCAAGTAAAGTTGAATAAACTGGCTTTGAAATTGAAACGTGAGGAACCAATAGTATTGCAAGAGGAAGCAAAATGTTCTGATTTTCTGCCCTTTGGCCCACTCAGTTATTTAGAAAAGTAGACTTACTAAATACTACAAAACATCAATTTCATCATCTTAGCCTCCACTTCAGCCAGGCGTGCACTTTGAAACTAGGTACTTTATCTGGTGATACATTTATCTTCCCTCAACTGGACACACAATTTTGATATATAGTGGAGATAGTGGAATGGATCTTCAATCAAAAGGCTAAATTCGCTACACTTCTAGCTATGCATGTAGATTTGGTTGCTGAAACTACTTCATTTTTTTCGACAAAATGTGAAGGACAGTTGATGCAATGGCGCATCATAAACCCCAAACTCACTATCTATTATGCCATTTGGTTTGGACCCTACTGGGAGGAAAAATTAATTTTGATTACACAATCTTATAGTAAATTTGTGGTTAAAATAATAGGTAGTTACTGAAAAGACACTTTTCGGCAAGTAAAGTTGAATAAACTGGCTTTGAAATTGAAACGTGAGGAACCAATAGTATTGCAAGAGGAAGCAAAATGTTCTGATTTTCTGCCTTTGGCCACTCAGTTATTTAGAAAAGTAGACTTACTAAATACTACAAAACATCATAATTTCATCATCTTAGCCTCCACTGTTCAGCCAGGCGTGCACTTTGAAACCTAGGTACTTTATCTGGTGATAACATCTGTTATCTTCCCTCAACTGGACACACAATTTTGATATATAGTGGAGATGGAATGGATCTTCTAATCAAAAGGCTAAATTCGTTTACACTTCTAGCTATGCATAGTAGATTTGGTTGCTGAAACTACTTCATTTTTTTTTCGACAAAAGATGTGTAAGGACAGTTGATGCAATGGCGCATCATAAACCCCAAATCACTATCTATTATGCCATTTGGTTTGGACCCTACTGGGAGGAAAAATTAATTTCTGATTACACAATCTTATAGTAAATTTGTGGTTAAAATAATACGGTAGTTACTGAAAAGACACTTTTCGGCAAGTAAAGTTTGAATAATTGGCTTTGAAATTGAAACGTGAGGAACCAATAGTATTGCAAGAGGAAAAATGTTCTGATTTTCTGCCCTTTGGCCCACTCAGTTATTTAGAAAAGTAGACTTACTAAATACTACAAAACATCATAATTTTCATCTTAGCCTCCACTGTTTCAGCCAGGCGTGCACTTTGAAAGCTAGGTACTTTATCTGGTGATAACATCTGTTATCTTCCCTCAACTGGACACACAATTTTGATATATAGTGGAGATAGTGGAATGGATCTTTTAATCAAAAGGCTAAATTCGCCTTACACTTCTAGCTATGCATGTAGATTTGGTTGCTGAAACTACTTCATTTTTTTCGACAAAAGATGTGTGAAGGACAGTTGATGCAATGGCGCATCATAAACCCCAAACTCACTATCTATTATGCCATTTGGTTTGGACCTACGGGAGGAAAAATTAATTTTCTGATTACACAATCTTATAGTAAATTTGTGGTTAAAATAATACGGGTAGTTACTGAAAAGACACTTTTGGCAAGTAAAGTTGAATAAACTGGCTTTGAAATTGAAAGTGAGGAACCAATAGTATTGCAAGAGGAAGCAAAATGTTCTGATTTTGCCTTTGGCCCACTCAGTTATTTAGAAAAGTAGACTTACTAAATACTACAAAACATCATAATTTCATCATCTTAGCCTCCACTGTTCAGCCAGGCGTGCACTTTGAAACCTAGGTACTTTATCTGGTGATAACATCTGTTATCTTCCCTCAATGGACACACAATTTTGATATAGTGGAGATAGTGGAATGGATCTTCAATCAAAAGGCTAAATTCGCTACACTTCTAGCTATGCATGTAGATTTGGTTGCTGAAACTACTTCATTTTTTTTCGACAAAAGATGTGAAGGACAGTTGATGCAATGGCGCATCATAAACCCAAACTCACTATCTATTATGCCATTGGTTTGGACCCTACGGGAGGAAAAATTAATTTTCTGATTACACAATCTTATAGTAAATTTGTGGTTAAATAATACGGTAGTTACTGAAAAGACACTTTTCGGCAAGTAAAGTTGAATAAACTGGCTTTGAAATTGAAACGTGAGGAACCAATAGTATTGCAAGAGGAAGCAAAATGTTCTGATTTTCTGCCCTTTGGCCCACTCAGTATTTAGAAAAGTAGACTTACTAAATACTACAAAACATCATAATTTCATCATCTTAGCCTCCACTGTTCAGCCAGGCGTGCACTTTGAAAGCTAGGTACTTTATATGGTGATAACATATGTTATCTTCCCTCAACTGGACACACAATTTTGATATATAGTGGAGATAGTGGAATGGACTTCTAATCAAAGGTAAATTCGCTTACACTTCTAGCTATGCATGTAGATTTGGTTGCTGAAACTACTTCATTTTTTTTCGACAAAAGATGTGTGAAGGAAGTTGATGCAATGGCGCATCATAAACCCCAAATCATCTATTATGCCATTTGGTTTGGACCCTACTGGGAGGAAAAATTAATTTTCTGATTACACAATCTTATAGTAAATTTGTGGTTAAAATAATACGGTAGTTACTGAAAGACACTTTTCGGCAAGTAAAGTTGAATAAACTGGCTTTGAAATTGAAACGTGAGGAACCAATAGTATTGCAAGAGGAAGCAAAATGTTCTGATTTTCTGCCCTTTGGCCCACTCATTTATTTAGAAAAGTAGACTTACTAAATACTACAAAACATCATAATTTCATCATCTTAGCCTCCACTGTTCAGCCAGGCGTGCACTTTGAAACCTAGGTACTTTATCTGGTGATAACATCTGTTATCTTCCTCAACTGGACACAATTTTGATATATAGTGGAGATAGTGGAATGGATCTTCTAATCAAAAGGCTAAATTCGCTTACACTTCTAGCTATGCATGTAGATTGGTTGCTGAAACTACTTCATTTTTTTCGACAAAAGATGTGAAGGACAGTTGATGCAATGGGCGCATCATAAACCCCAAACTCACTATCTATTATGCCATTTGGTTTGGACCCTACTGGGAGGAAAAATTAATTTTATGATTACACAATCTTATAGTAAATTTGTGGTTAAAATAATACGGTAGTTACTGAAAAGACACTTTTCGGCAAGTAAAGTTGAATAAACTGGCTTTGAAATTGAAACGTGAGGAACCAATAGTATTGCAAGAGGAAGCAAAATGTTCTGATTTTCTGCCCTTTGGCCCACTCAGTTATTTAGAAAAGTAGACTTACTAAATACTACAAAACA
This sequence comes from Alopecurus myosuroides, assembly GCA_028641055.1. NCBI lineage: Eukaryota > Viridiplantae > Streptophyta > Magnoliopsida > Poales > Poaceae > Alopecurus > Alopecurus myosuroides. Next base: position 7,379 of record JAPCYS010003057.1, read on the forward strand.
TCATAATTTCATCATCTTAGCCTCCACTGTTCAGCCAGGCGTGCACTTTGAAACCTAGGTACTTTATCTGGTGATAACATCTGTTATCTTCCCTCAACTGGACACACAATTTTGATATATAGTGGAGATAGTGGAATGGATCTTCTAATCAAAAGGCTAAATTCGCTTACACTTCTAGCTATGCATGTAGATTTGGTTGCTGAACTACTTCATTTTTTTTCGACAAAGATGTGTGAAGGACAGTTGATGCAATGGCGCATCATAAACCCCAAACTCAATCTATTATGCCATTTGGTTTGGACCCTACTGGGAGGAAAATTAATTTTTGATTACACAATCTTATAGTAAATTTGTGGTTAAAATAATACGGTAGTTACTGAAAGACACTTTTCGGCAAGTAAAGTTGAATAAACTGGCTTTGAAATTGAAACGTGAGGAACCAATAGTATTGCAAGAGGAAGCAAAATGTTCTGATTTTTGCCCTTTGGCCACTCAGTTATTTAGAAAAGTAGACTTACTAAAATACTACAAACATCATAATTTCATCATCTTAGCCTCCACTGTTCAGCCAGGCGTGCACTTTGAAACCTAGGTACTTTATCTGGTGATAACATCTATTATCTTCCCTCAACTGGACACACAATTTTGATATATAGTGGAGATAGTGGAATGGATCTTCTAATCAAAAGGCTAAATTCGCTTACACTTCTAGCTATGCATGTAGATTTGGTTGCTGAAACTACTTCATTTTTTTTCGACAAAAGATGTGTGAAGGACAGTTGATGCAATGGCGCATCATAAACCCCAAACTCACTATCTATTATGCCATTTGGTTTGGACCCTACCGGGAGGAAAAATTAATTTTCTGATTACACAATCTTATAGTAAATTTGTGGTTAAAATAATACGGTAGTTACTGAAAAGACACTTTTCGGCAAGTAAAGTTGAATAAACTGGCTTTGAAATTGAAACGTGAGGAACCAATAGTATTGCAAGAGGAAGCAAAATGTTCTGATTTTCTGCCCTTTGGCCCACTCAGTTATTTAGAAAAGTAGACTTACTAAATACTACAAAACATCATAATTTCATCATCTTAGCCTCCACTGTTCAGCCAGGCGTGCACTTTGAAAGTTAGGTACTTTATCTGGTGATAACATCTGTTATCTTCCCGCAAATGGACACACAATTTTGATATATAGTGGAGATAGTCGAATGGATGTTCCAATCAAAAGGCTAAATTCGCTCTACATTCTAGCTTGCATGTAGATTTGGTTGCTGAACTACTTCATTTTTTTCGACAAAAGATTTGTGAAGGACAGTTGATGCAATGGCGCATCATAAACCCCAAACTCACAATCTATTATGCCATTTGGTTTGGACCCTACTGGGAGGAAAAATTAATTTTCTGATTACACAATCTTATAGTAAATTTGTGGTTAAAATAATAGGGTAGTTACTGAAAAGACACTTTTCGGCAAGTAAAGTTGAATAAAATGGCTTTGAAATTGAAACGTGAGTAACCAATAGTATTGCAAGAGGAAGCAAAATGTTCTGATTTTCTGCCCTTTGGCCCACTCATTTATTTAGAAAAGTAGACTTACTAAATACTACAAAACATCTAATTTCATCATCTTAGCCTCCACTGTTCAGCAGGCGTGCACTTTGAAAGCTAGGTACTTTATCTGGTGATAAATCATTATCTTCCTCAACTGGACACACAATTTTGATATATAGTGGAGATAGTGGAATGGATCTTAATCAAAAGGCTAAATTCGTTACACTTCTAGCTATGCATGTAGATTTGGTTGCTGAACTACTTCATTTTTTTTCGACAAAAGATGTGAAGGACAGTTGATGCATGGCGCATCATAAACCCCAAACTCAATCTATTATGCCATTTGGTTTGGACCCTACGGGAGGAAAATTAATTTTCTGATTACACAATTTATAGTAAATTTGTGGTTAAATAATACAGTAGTTACTGAAAAGACACTTTTCGGCAAGTAAAGTTGAATAAACTGGCTTTGAAATTGAAACGTGAGGAACCAATGTATTGCAAGAGGAAGCAAAATGTTCTGATTTTCTGCCCTTTGGCCACTCAGTTATTTAGAAAAGTAGACTTACTAAATACTACAAAACATCATAATTTCATCATCTTAGCCTCACTGTTCAGCCAGGCGTGCACTTTGAAAGCTAGGTACTTTATCTGGTGATAACATCTGTTATCTTCCCTCAAACTGGACACACAATTTTGATATATAGTGGAGATAGTGGAATGGATCTTCAATCAAAAGGCTAAATTCGCTTACACTTCTAGCTATGCATGTAGATTTGGTTGCTGAAACTACTTCATTTTTTTCGACAAAAGATGTGTGAAGGACAGTTGATGCAATGGCGCATCATAAACCCCAAACTCACTATCTATTATGCCATTTGGTTTGGACCCTACTGGAGGAAAAATTATTTTGATTACACATCTTATAGTAAATTTGTGGTTAAAATAATACGGTAGTTACTGAAAAGACACTTTTCGGCAAGTAAAGTTGAATAAAACTGGCTTTGAAATTGAAACGTGAGGAACCAATTAGTATTGCAAGAGGAAGCAAAATGTTCTGATTTCTGCCCTTTGGCCCACTCTTTATTTAGAAAAGTAGACTTACTAAATACTACAAAACATCAAATTTCACATCTTAGCCTCCACTGTTCAGCAGGGTGCACTTTGAAAGCTGGTACTTTATCTGGTGATAACATCTATTATCTTCCCTCAACTGGACACACAATTTTGATATATAGTGGAGATAGTGGAATGGATTTCAATCAAAAGGCTAAATTCGCCTACACTTCTAGCTATGCATGTAGATTTGGTTGCTGAAACTACTTCATTTTTTTTCGACAAAAGATGTGTGAAGGAAGTTGATGCAAATGGCGCATCATAAACCCCAAATCACAATTATTTTGCCATTTGGTTTGGACCCTACTGGGAGGAAAAATTAATTTTCTGATTACACATCTTATAGTAATTTGTGGTTAAAATAATACGGTAGTTAACTGAAAAGACACTTTTCGGCAAGTAAAGTTGAATAAATGGCTTTGAAATTGAAACGTGAGGAACCAATAGCATTGCAAGAGGAAGCAAAATGTTCTGATTTTATGCCCTTTGGCCCACTCAGTTATTTAGAAAAGTAGACTTACTAAATACTACAAACTTCATAATTTCATCATCTTAGCCTCATGTTCAGCAGGCGTGCACTTTGAAAGCTAGGTACTTTATCTGGTGATAACATCTATTATCTTCCTCAACTGGACACACAATTTTGATATATAGTGGAGATAGTGGAATATCTTCAATCAAAAGGCTAAATTCGCTACTTCTTAGCTATGCATGTAGATTTGGTTGCTGAAACTACTTCATTTTTTTCGACAAAAAAGATGTGTGAAGGACAGTTGATGCAATGGCGCATCATAAACCCAAACTCATATATTATGCATTTGGTTTGGACCCTACGGGAGGAAAAATTATTTTCTGATTACACAATTTATAGTAAATTTGTGGTTAAAATAATACGGTAGTTACTGAAAAGACACTTTTCGGCAAGTAAAGTTGAATAACTGGCTTTGAAATTGAAACGTGAGGAACCAATAGTATTGCAAGAGGAAGCAAATGTTCTGATTTTCTGCCCTTTGGCTCACTCAGTTATTTAGAAAAGTAGACTTACTAAATACTACAAAACATCATAATTTCATCTCATAGCCTCCACTGTTCGCAGGCGTGCACTTGAAAGCTAGGTACTTTATCTGGTGATAACATGTTATCTTCCCAAACTGGACACACAATTTTGATATATAGTGGAGATAGTGGAATGGATTTCCAATCAAAGGCTAAATTCTCCTACACTTCTAGCTATGCATGTAGATTTGGTTGCTGAAACTACTTCATTTTTTTCGACAAAATATGTGAAGGACAGTTGATGCAATGGCGCATCATAAACCCAAACTCAATATTATTATGCCATTTGGTTTGGACCCTACTGGAGGAAAAATTAATTTTCGATTACAATCTTATAGTAAATTTGTGGTTAAAATACGGTAGTTACTGAAAAGACACTTTTCGGCAAGTAAAGTTGAATAAAATGGCTTTGAAATTGAAACGTGAGGAACCAATAGTATTGCAAGAGGAAGCAAAATGTTCTGATTTTCTGCCCTTTGGCCCACTCATTTATTTAGAAAAGTAGACTTACTAAATACTACAAACATCAGAATTTCATCATCTTAGCCTCCACTGTTCAGCAGGCTGCACTTTGAAAGCTAGGTACTTTATCTGGTGATAACATCTATTATCTTCCCTCAACTGGACACATTTTGATATATAGTGGAGATAGTGGAATGGATCTTCCAATCAAAAGGTAATTCGCTTACACTTCTAGCTATGCTGTAGATTTGGTTGCTGAAACTACTTCATTTTTTTCGACAAAAGATGTGTGAAGGACAGTTGATGCAATGGCGCATCATAAACCCCAAACACATATCTATTATGCTATTTGGTTTGGACCCTACTGGGAGGAAAAATTAATTTCTGATTACACAATCTTATAGTAATTTGTGGTTAAAATAATACGGTAGTTACTGAAAAGACACTTTTCGGCAAGTAAAGTTGAATAAAGGCTTTGAAATTGAAAGTGAGGAACCAATAGTATTGCAAGAGGAAGCAAAATGTTCTGATTTTCTGCCTTTGGCCACTCAGTTATTTAGAAAAGTAGACTTACTAAATACTACAAACATCATAATTTCATCATCTTAGCCTCATGTTCAGCCAGGCGTGCACTTTGAAACCTAGGTACTTTTTCTGGTGATAACATTGTATCTTCCCTCAACTGGACACACAATTTTGATATATAGTGGAGATAGTGGAATGGATCTTCTAATCAAAAGGCTAAATTCGCTTACACTTCTAGCTATGCATGTAGATTTGGTTGCTGAAACTACTTCATTTTTTTTCGACAAAAGATGTGTGAAGGACAGTTGATGCAATGGCGCATCATAAACCCCAAACTAAATATCTATATGCCATTTGGTTTGGACCCTACTGGAGGAAAAATTAATTTTGATTACACAATCTTATAGTAAATTTGTGGTTAAATAATACGGTAGTTACTGAAAAGACACTTTTCGGCAAGTAAAGTTGAAAACTGGCTTTGAAATTGAAACGTGAGGAACCAATTAGTATTGCAAGAGGAAGCAAAATGTTCTGATTTTCTGCCCTTTGGCTCCACTTTATTTAGAAAAGTAGATTACTAAATACTATAAACATCATAATTTCATCATCTTAGCCTCCATGTTCAGCAGGCGGCACTTTGAAAGCTAGGTACTTTATCTGGTGATAACATCTGTTATCTTCCCTCAACTGGACACAATTTTGTTATATAGTGGAGATAGTGGAATGGATTTCCAATCAAAAGGCTAAATTTCGCCTACACTTCTAGCTATGCATGTAGATTTGGTTGCTGAAACTACTTCATTTTTTTTCGACAAAGATGTGTGAAGGACAGTTGATGCAATGGCGCATCATAAACCCCAAATCACAATTATATATGCCATTTGGTTTGGACCCTACTGGGAGGAAATTAATTTTTGATTACACAATCTTATAGTAAATTTGTGGTTAAAATAATACGGTAGTTACTGAAAAGACACTTTTCGGCAAGTAAAGTTGAATAAATGGCTTTGAAATTGAAACGTGAGGAACCAATAGTATTGCAAGAGGAAGCAAAATGTTCTGATTTTCTGCCCTTTGGCCCACTCATTATTTAGAAAAGTAGACTTACTAAATACTACAAACATCAGACAGCCAGCCAGCTGCACTTTGAAAGCTAGGTACTTTATCTGGTGATAAATTTTATCTTCCTCAACTGGACACAATTTTTGATATATAGTGGAGATAGTGGAATGGATCTTCCAATCAAAAGGCTAAATTCGCTACACTTCTAGCTATGCATGTAGATTTGGTTGCTGAAACTACTTCTTTTTTTTTCGACAAAAGATGTGTGAAGGACAGTTGTGCAATGGCGCATCATAAACCCAAACTCACTATCTATTATGCCATTTGGTTTGGACCTATGGGAGGAAAAATTAATTTTCTGATTACAATCTTATAGTAAATTTGTGGTTAAAATAATATGGTAGTTACTAAAAAACACTTTTCGGCAAGTAAAGTTGAATAAACTGGCTTTGAAATTGAACGTGAGGAACCAATAGTATTGCAAGAGGAAGCAAAATGTTTGATTTTTATGCCCTTTGGCTCACTCAGTTTTTGAAAAGTAGACTTACTAATACTACAAACATCATAATTTTATCATCTTAGCCTCCAGTTTAGCCGGCTTGCACTTTGAAATAGGTACTTTATCTGGTGATAACATCTTATCTTCCCTCAATGGACACACAATTTTGATATATAGTGGAGATAGTGGAATGGATCTTCAATCAAAAGGCTAAATTCGCTTACACTTCTAGCTATGCATGTAGATTTGGTTGCTGAAACTACTTATTTTTTTTCGACAAAAGTGTGAAGGACAGTTGATGCAATGGCGCATCATAACCCCAAAACTCACTATCTATTATGCCATTTGGTTTGGACCCTACTGGGAGGAAAAATTAATTTTGATTACACAATCTTATAGTAAATTTGTGGTTAAAATATACGGGTAGTTACTGAAAAGACACTTTTCGGCAAGTAAAGTTGAATAAAACTGGCTTTGAAATTGAAACGTGAGGAACCAATAGTATTGCAGAGGAAGCAAATGTTCTGATTTTCTGCCCTTTGGCCCACTCATTTATTTAGAAAAGTAGACTTACTAAATACTACAAACATATAATTTCATCTTAGCCTCACTGTTCAGACAGGCGTGCACTTTGAAAGCTAGGTACTTTATCTGGTGATACATCTATTATCTTCCCTCAACTGGACACACAATTTTGATATATAGTGGAGATAGTGGAATGGATCTTCCAATCAAAAGGCTAAATTCGCTTACACTTCTAGCTATGCATGTAGATTTGGTTGCTGAAACTACTTCATTTTTTTTCGACAAAAGATGTGTGAAGGACAGTTGATGCAATGGCGCATCATAAACCCCAAACTATCTATTATGCCATTTGGTTTGGTACCCTATAGGAGGAAAAAATTAATTTCTGATTACACAATCTTATAGTAAATTTGTGGTTAAATAATACGGTAGTTACTGAAAAGACACTTTTCGGCAAGTAAAGTTGAATAAATGGCTTTGAATTTGAAAAAATGAGGAACCAATAGTATTGCAAGAGGAAGCAAAATGTTCTGATTTTCTGCCCTTTGGCTCACTCAGTTATTTAGAAAAGTAGACTTACTAAATACTACAAACATCATAATTTCATCATCTTAGCCTGCATGTTCAGCAGGCGTGCACTTTGAAACCTAGGTACTTTATCTGGTGATAACATCTATTTATCTTCCCTCAACTGGACACACAATTTTGATATAGTGGAGATAGTGGATAGATCTTCCAATCAAAAGGCTAAATTTGCTACACTTTAGCTATGCATGTAGATTTGGTTTGAAACTACTTCATTTTTTTTTCGACAAAGATGTGTGAAGGACAGTTGATGCAATGGCGCATCATAAACCCAAACTCAATATCTATTATGCATTTGGTTTGGACCCTACCGGGAGGAAAAATTAATTTTGATTACACAATCTTATAGTAAATTTGTGGTTAAAATTAATACGTAGTTACTGAAAAGACACTTTTCGGCAAGTAAGTTGATAAACTGGCTTTGAAATTGAAACGTGAGGAACCAATAGTATTGCAAGAGGAAGCAAAATGTTCTGATTTTCTGCCTTTGGCCCACTCAGTTATTTAGAAAAGTAGACTTACTAAATACTACAAACATCATAATTTCATCATCTAGCCTCCACTGTTCAGCCAGGCGTGCACTTTGAAAGCTAGGTACTTTATCTGGTGATAAATCTGTTTCTTCCCGCAAATGGACACACAATTTTGATATATAGTGGAGATAGTGGAATGGATGTTCCAATCAAAAGGCTAAATTCTCCTACACTTCTAGCTATGCATGTAGATTTGGTTGCTGAAACTACATTTTTTTCGACAAAATATTTGTGAAGGACAGTTGATGCAATGGCGCATCATAAACCCCAAACTCACAATCTATTATGCCATTTGGTTTGGACCCTACTGGGAGGAAAATTATTTTGATTACACAATCTTATAGTAAATTTGTGGTTAAAATAATACGGTAGTTACTGAAAAGACACTTTTCGGCAAGTAAAGTTGAATAAAATGGCTTTGAAATTGAAACATGAGGAACCAATAGCATTGCAAGAGGAAGCAAATTGTTCTGTTTTTCTGCCCTTTGGCCCACTCATTTATTTAGAAAAGTAGACTTACTAAATACTACAAAACATCAGAATTTCATCATCTTAGCCTCCACTGTTCAGACAGGCGTGCACTTTGAAAGCTAGGTACTTTATTGGTGATAAATCTATTATCTTCCTCAACTGGACACACAATTTTGATATATAGTGGAGATAGTGGAATGGATCTTCCAATCAAAAGGCTAAATTCGCTACACTTCTAGCTATGCATGTAGATTTGGTTGCTGAAACTACTTCATTTTTTTTCGACAAAGTGTGAAGGACAGTTGATGCAATGGCGCATCATAAACCCCAAACTCTCTATTATTATGCCATTTGGTTTGGACCCTACGGAGGAAAAATTAATTTTCTGATTACACAATCTTATAGTAAAATTGTGGTTAACATAATACGGTAGTTACTGAAAAGACACTTTTCGGCAAGTAAAGTTGAATAAAATGGCTTGAAATTGAAACGTGAGGAACAATAGTATTGCAAGAGGAAGCAAAATGTTTGATTTTCTGCCTTTGGCCACTCAGTTATTTAGAAAAGTAGACTTACTAAATACTACAAAACATCATAATTTCATCAGCTTAGCCTCCATGTTCAGCAGGCGTGCACTTTGAAACTAGGTACTTTATCTGGTGATAACATCTATTATCTTCCCTCAATGGACACACAATTTGATATATAGTGGAGATAGTGGAATGGATCTTCTAATCAAAAGGCTAAATTCGCTTACACTTCTAGCTATGCATGTAGATTTGTGCTGAAACTACTTCATTTTTTTCGAAAAGATGTGTGAAGGACAGTTGATGCAATGGCGCATCATATAAACCCCAAACTCATATCTATTATGCCATTTGGTTTGGACCTACTGGGAGGAAAAATTAATTTTCTGATTACACAATCTTATAGTAAATTGGTTAAATAATACGTTAGTTACTGAAAAGACACTTTTCGGCAAGTAAAGTTGAATAAACTGGCTTTGAAATTGAAAGTGAGGAACCAATAGTATTGCAAGAGGAAGCAAAAATGTTCTGATTTTCTGCCTTTGGCCACTCAGTTATTTAGAAAGTTGACTTACTAAATACTACAAAACATCATAATTTTCATCTCTTAGCCTCCACTGTTCAGCAGGCGTGCACTTTGAAAGCTAGGTACTTTATCTGGTGAAATCTGTTATCTTCCTCAACTGGACACACAATTTTGATATATAGTGGAGATAGTGGAATGGATCTTCAATCAAAAGGCTAAATTCGCCTTACTTCTAGCTATGCATGTGATTTGGTTGCTGAAAACTACTTCATTTTTTTCGACAAAAGATGTGTGAGGACAGTTGATGCAATGGCGCATCATAAACCCAAACTCACAATCTATTATGCCATTTGGTTTGGACCCTACTGGGAGGAAAAATTAATTTTCTGATTACACAATCTTATAGTAAATTTGTGGTTTAAATAATACGTAGTTACTAAAAGACACTTTTCGGCAAGTAAAGTTGAATAAACTGGCTTTGAAATTGAAACGTGAGGAACCAATAGTATTGCAAGAGGAAGCAAAATGTTCTGATTTTCTGCCCTTTGGCCACTCAGTTATTTAGAAAAGTTAGACTTACTAAATACTACAAAAATCATAATTTCATATCTTAGCCTCCATGTTCAGCCAGGCGTGCACTTTGAAACCTAGGTACTTTTATATGGTGATAACATCTATTATCTTCCCTCAACTGGACACACAATTTTGATATAGTGGAGATGTGGAATGGATCTTTAATCAAAAGGCTAAATTCGCTTACACTTCTAGCTATGCATGTAGATTTGGTTGCTGAAACTACTTCATTTTTTTTCGACAAAAGATGTGAAGGACAGTTGATGCAATGGCGCATCATAAACCCCAAACTCACAATATTATGCATTTGGTTTGGACCCTACTGGGAGGAAAAATTAATTTTTGATTACAATCTTATAGTAAATTTGTGGTTAAATAATACGGTAGTTACTGAAAGACACTTTTCGGCAGTAAAGTTGATAAACTTTGAAATTGAAACGTGAGGAACCAATAGTATTGCAAGAGGAAGCAAAATGTTCTGTTTCTGCCCTTTGGCCCACTCATTTATTTAGAAAGTAGACTTACTAAATACTACAAAACATCAATTTCATCTTAGCTCCACTGTTCAGCAGGCGCACTTGAAAGCTAGGTACTTTATCTGGTGATAACATCTTTATCTTCCCTCAACTGGACACTTTTGATATATAGTGGAGATAGTGGAATGGATCTTCCAATCAAAAGGCTAAATTCGCCTACACTTCTAGCTATGCATGTAGATTTGGTTGCTGAACTACTTCATTTTTTTTTCGACAAAAGTTGTGTGAAGGACAGTTGATGCAATGGCGCATCATAAACCCCAAATCACAATCTATTATGCCATTTGGTTTGGACCTACTGGGAGGAAAAATTAATTTCTGATTACACAATCTTATAGTAAATTTGTGGTTAAAATAATACGGTAGTTACTGAAAGACATTTTCAAAGTAAAGTTGAATAAATGGCTTTGAAATTGAAACGTGAGGAACCAATAGTATTGCAAGAGGAAGCAAATGTTCTGATTTTTGCCCTTTGGCCACTCAGTTATTTAGAAAAGTAGACTTACTAATACTACAAAACATATATTTCATCATCTTAGCCTCACTGTTCAGCAGGCGTGCACTTTGAAACTAGGTACTTTATTGGTGATAACATCTATTATCTTCCCTCAAAGACACACATTTTGATATATAGTGGAGATAGTGGAATGGATCTTCAATCAAAAGGCTAAATTCGCTACACTTCTAGCTATGCATGTAGATTTGGTTGCTGAAACTACTTCATTTTTTTCGACAAAAGATGTGTGAAGGACAGTTGATGCAATGGCGCATCATAAACCCAAACTCAATATTATTATGCCATTTGGTTTGGACCTACTGGGAGGAAAAATTATTTTCTGATTACACAATTATAGTAAATTTGTGGTTAAAATAATACGGTAGTTACTGAAAAGACACTTTTCGGCAAGTAAAGTTGAATAAACTGGCTTTGAAATTGAAACGTGAGGAACATAGTATTGCAAGAGGAAG
>JAPCYS010000601.1:0-18838 GCA_028641055.1 Alopecurus myosuroides
CCTGCCGGCATTTCTGTCGGCGATACCTCCTTGGCCAACTCCTTCAGTTCTTCCTTTGCTATGACTCTTTGAGCGCAAAGGGCGTTTTCTTTCTCCAACTCATTTGCTAGCTTAAAATCACCAGCTATGGTGATTACTCCTCCTTTGGGTCCTGGCATCTTCAGCTTGTTATAAATATAACAGGATCTTGCCATGAATTTGGCGAAAGCTGGACGTCCGAGTATTGCGTGATACACGCTTTCGAACGGCACTACTTCGAAGGATACTTTTTCCTGCCGGAAATGATCTTTATCTCCGAAGGTGACATCTAGGGAAATTTCTCCTAGGGATCGTGCTTGTCTGCCAGGAACAATACCGTGGAAGCGTATGTTGCTGTGATTGAGCTGGGACTCGGAAATCTTCAGATGCTTCAGTGTATCCAAGTACATTATATTAATGCTGGATCCTCCATCCATCAACACTCTTCTTAGCCTAGTGTTCTGTACAATAGGGCTTACGACAAGAGCTTGTGTGCCGGGTTCAGGGATATTCCCGGGATGATCAGACTGATCCCAGGTAATTGGTGTGTTGGAGTACTTCAAGAATTTCGGGGTTGCCGGAACAACCGCGTTTATTTCTCGAAGTGTTCTTTTGGCCACCTTTGCTGACGGAGTTGCTAGAAATGTTAGCATTGCTTCTCCATCAACTCTCGGAAATTTGGGTTCGCCTTTTCACTGTTGTTCCTGTATTTTTTCATCAGTGTCCGATTCACTGTCTTCTTTGTTAGCTTCTGGCTTTTGTTTGGCGGGTTTCCTTTTGGAACCCTTCCCCTTATTTCCGGATCCTGCACTGCCTTTCATGTGCTTATTCAGCCGGCATTGTGCATTTGTATGGGTGGGCTTCCCAAATTGTGAATGGTGGACACAAGGTTCCGACTTAATCCTCTCCCACTCCTCGGGAGTGTAATTGATTGGATCTAGGATGCGTCCTTTCCACTTATTCCCTTTTTCGCTTCCAAAGGCTATGTTGACTTCCTTGGGTTTTTGTCGTTGTTTCTGGAGTTCCTTTTTTGTCAGAACGAGGAGTTCTCTTAGCAAGTATCAGTGTATCGATATTGCCTCCTCTTGCTCTGATGTCGTCTTCGGCTGCAGCGTGCTCGTTGGCGGTTGTAAGCATAGATCCGAGATCTTTGTGCTGCTTGGAACCAACCATGAACGGTACAAGTCCGGGTTTTAGGCCATTGACGAAAGCATGCATTGCTTGTACGTCAGTTACTCCAGAACAACTATTCTTCATTGTTGTCCATCTGGAGATGAAATCCACGTATGGTTCATCCTCGAATTGGGTGCAACGGTTCAGCTGGTTGATGCTGTTCGGGCGTTTGTATGTTCCCCGGAAATGCTGAGTAAATACTCTAGCCATATCATCCCAGCTGTCGACAGTTCTTGATGGTAACCCATTGATCCAATCTCTGGCTCCATCCAGTAACATTAGGGGAAGAAACTTGACAGCTTCCAGGTCTGTCCCATTGTTGATTTGGACGGCTGTATAATAGTCTGAAAGCCAGGTGTCCGGGTTTGTGCTACCGGTATATTTTTGGTAGGTTGGACCAACTTTGGCGAAGCCAGAATGCAGGGTTATCCTTCGGATCCTGTCAGTGAAACACTTAGGACCAAAGTATAGATCATCCTTTTCCGCTCTATCAATGTGTGCGGAATATCTTCCGGCTGAATGGACAGAAGGGGATCTACTCCTTTCTTTTCCATTGTTGTGCGGGCGTGCTTTTCCGGGATTGTACCTATCTCTTCCATGATCACGTCCTTTTGGATTAGGCGGAGTCCTGCTCTTGTGCCTTTCTTTATCCTTAGGGGGTGTCCGGGATCTCTCACGCCTGTGAGGTGTATCGTATCTTCTGGCTTTCTCAGCTGGGTTTCTCGGAGGTGGCATTATTTTGCCGTCATTCCGGTATTTTTCTTCCCGATCGTGGGGTTTAAGTCCACCTTTCGGGGGATGGGATCCGGTTCAGGACGCTTCATCCCTATTGTCGTTTTTCTTGTCTCGGATCCTCTTTTTTATCCTTTGAATTGTCTGAATCTCCAGGTTCTTCTGGTCCAGGTGCTCCAGCGGCGCAAGTAGCTGTTTTGCATAGGGCGGAGTTATCCTGCAGTCTTCCTGATCGCTCTTGGGCCCTCTGTTGTTGTTGCAATGCTTTTCCTAGGAAAGCATACACCCCTTGAAGTTTTTCACCATTGGAGTACAGATCATTGTTCAGGATGGAGAATGCTGCTTCCGCGTTTTCTGCTGTGGTTTTATAAATTGGTTCGCCTCTGGCATCTTTGCCGTTTACCTGCTTTTGCCAAGATGGGTTGTGAAACCTTTCTTTTGGCGGCAGTACTTCCGGTCTTACGGTTCCGGGTAACCTTGTAGGTTTAATGCCAGATCTATTCTTTCTCTCGTACTCATCTATTTCTTCCTTCATGAGCTTAATGTCATCCTGGGTTTTTTGGAGGTGTTGTCGAGATCTGAGTAGATGTTGCTGTTGCCTTTGGAAAGCTTGCCTCCTGGCTTCCAGCATCTCAGGGGGTTCGTTTGCTCCCACTGGAGTTTGCAACAGCTCTTGCTCTTCCTGTTCCGTCATTGGCGGAACAAGGATTTCTTTGATTTTCTTCTTCGCAGTTTTTGTTCCGCTAGCATCTCCTACTTCCGGGTTTTCATCAGCTTGATCAGCTGATTTTTTTCTTCCGGATTTTGTATTGGAGTTTCTTAGCAGCACGATGCTTTTTCTTGGAAGAGGGAGGTTTTTTGACAGGCTCATCCTCTGTCAATTCCTTAACATTGGGAAACACCGGAGAAGTTTCTCCGTCTTCTCTCTCTTCCTCTGGCAGAGGGGTTTTAGGGCTTTCCTGGCTGCCGGCATCCGTGGTATCAGCTGGTTTTGCCATTAGCACTTCATGGAATCCCTCTTGAAAAGATTTAACTTTCCTTTCGAAGGCGTCCGCGTCTTCGTCTTCGGAATCAAAATCCTCTGATCCGGTTTCCGACTCTAATCTCGCCTCAATGGCGGCTAGCACGGATTCTGCTTCCGAGTTCATCGTCTCGTTAACGGATGTCGGATCTTCCGCCCGTATGACGGGTATCGGGTCTTCCGTTGCTGTGACGGGTGTGTTTTTGTCTGCCTCTTGCACGGGGTTTACATCATCCGTGTTTTCGGCGACTTCGGACTGCACCATGCCGATAAAGTGTGTGTCACTTTTTTGTCGGCGATCCGAGCAGAATCCGGCATCATAGTCATCCTCGACTGGGTATAGGGCGGGTGGGATAAATTTGCTTCCACCGCAAAACCCCATTGCTTCTGCAGTTAGTCCGATAAAGATGTTAGCAGATCCTATCGGTAACACGCAGGCACTTACCAGGTGGTTTTGCGCCGATATGTAGGATCCGTTGTCGAGGAAGCATCCGACATCATCATTGAATTCCAAGCTTCCGACAATGATTGATCTTCCGATTCCACCAAGTATCCCAGATCGGAACTTCACGCCTGACGTCGTTTGCCCCACGGTGGGCGCCAACTGTCGAGACATCGTAGTAGTTTTCATAGACGGGGGTGCCATGAGACTACGGTAGAGACGTGGGGTAACGGGATCGCGTGGTAGACAGTAAACACAGGATTTACCCAGGTTCGGTACGTCGCGACAGTACGACGTGCCTACTCCTGCACTTCTCACTAATCAGGACTAAAGCCTGGAAACAGGATTACAATGTGAGGTTTTGGATCTACCTACTCGCAGAGGATCAACTTCTCAGCGAGTTGGTCTATATCTTCTCTGTTATTCGTTGGTTTGTTTATCTCCCGTCCGGCTTTATATAACAGCCGGATTAGGGCTTACAGAATAGGAAACCTAGAAGACTACGGTAACAATAACTTGGAAAGTAAGGAATCCGTCTTCTCCTCCAAGCCAGATCACATGGGCCGTGATCCGGGTTCTTCTAGAATCCGGCTTCTATGCGTCAGGTTACTGGGCCGCCCAATGGACCACAGCCCACTACCACTTGGGCCACCCTGGTAACCAGGCACTTTCACTACCATCTTATATACCCCTATACGGTATATATCCGACAACTGGGATATTTTCGCTTGGTGTCCAGCGGACATGCCAGGCGTACCCAGGGAACTTGCTGAGCATCAGCTCAAGGTGATTCTAGGATCAAAACCCGTCAAACAAGGTCTCCGTCGATTTGACGGAAGAAGACGGAAGGCTATTGGCAAGGAGATTATCCGGCTTTTGGCAGCAGATTTTATCCGGGAAGTTATACATACTGAATGGTCTCCCAATCCAGTATTAGTCCCGAAGAAAGATACTACTACCCTTAGAATGTGTATAGAGTACACCGGCCTGAACAAACTGTGTCCAAAAGATAGGTTTGCGTTACCGCGAATCGATCAAATAATAGATGCCACTGCAGGCTCTGAGCTTTTGTGCTTTTTGGACGCATATTCCGGGTATCATCAAATACGCATGAAAAAGGAAGATCAAATCAAAACTTCGTTCATAACCCCTTATGGGACGTACTATTACATAACCATGCCATTTGGCCTAAGGAACGCAGGTGCAACCTACCAGCGTTGCATGCAACGGTGTTTGCATAGTCAGATTGGCAAAAATGTCCACATTTACGTGGACGACATTGCTGTCGTTACCAAGGAAAAAGAAACACTCCTTGAGGATTTGCGAGAAACCTTCGAGAATTTGCGCGCTTATAAAATGAAGTTAAATCCATTAAAACGCGTATTCGGGGTTCCCTCAGGAAAACTTCTGGGTTTCATCGTTTCTCATAGAGGAATAGAAGTAAACCCGGAAAAGATCAAAGCAATCTTAAACATCTCCAAGCCTACGTGCGTAAAAGATGTGCAAAGATTGACAGGATCCGCTGCAGCCGTCAGCAGGTTTATTAGCCGGCTGGGGGACAAAGCTCTGCCACTATACAAATTGTTTAAGAAATCCGACAAATTTGAGTGGACAGAGGAGGCAGATGCAGCGCTAACCCAGTTGAAGGAAACTTTGATGAAAGCTCCAATTTTGGCATCCCCAAAAGACGAAGAACCTATGTTATTGTACCTTACGGCTACAAATCGGGTTATTAGTGCAGTAATTGTTGTGGAAAGGAAGAAAGACGAACAAAGCATACCAGACCAGCATCCGGTATATTACATAAGTGAAGTTTTCTCCGAGTCCAAACAAAGGTATCCACACTATCAAAAACTGGCATATGGCGTATTTTTCGCATCTCGGAAACTTCGTCATTACTTCCAAGGACATTCCATAACAGTGGTATGTAAAGCACCGTTAGGGGATATAATAAACAATGCGGAAGCAACTGGTCGAGTAGCCAAATGGGGCATCGAGCTAGCAGCATTCGACATTATGTACCAACCCCAGACGGCAATAAAATCCCCGGTTCTGGCAGATTTTGTCGCCGACTGGACGGAAGCAATGGAAAAAACACCGATGTCGGAGTCCGAGTACTGGATCATGCACTTTGACGGATCCAAGATGAAGGAGGGCGCTGGATCTGGTGTAATTCTAAAATCCCCTAAAAGAGATACAATGGAGTATGTATTACAAATACACTTCAACGCCAGTAATAACGTGGCAGAATATGAAGCTTTGCTTCACGGCTTGCATATCGCAAAGGAAATAGGTGTCAAGCGCATCTTAGGCTATGGCGACTCAGATTTGGTACAGCACCAGCTCAACCAAACTTGGGACGCCAAAAGCCCTATAATGGCCGAATACCGGAGAACGGTGGACGAGTTTGCCATTTGTTTCTTTGGATTCGAAGTGCTCCATGTTAAAAGGGAGGGAAATTGGAACGCGGATGCCTTAGCTCGCATGGGGTCAGAAAGGGTAAAAACCCTACCACCAGGTGTATTCGTCCAACATTTGTACGAACCATCGATAAAAGGTGGAGATGTTGATTATCCTCTGGCTTCCGAGTCAATTGAAGTCATGTTCGTAAACCCGGATTGGACAATCCCATATTTAAACTTCTTAGTAGATCAGAAGTACCCGGATGGAGCAGACGAAGTCTTGCAAAGACAGATTCAGCGTCGATGCAAAGGATACACGGTAATTAATAATTGCCTGTATAAACGCAGCACTACCGGAATTTTTCTGCGATGTATTTCACCAGAAGAAGGACGAGAAATCCTGCAAGAAATCCATGCCGGAGATTGCGGACATCATGCTCAATCAAAAAACATAGTCAAAAAAGTATTCCGTGCAGGGTTTTTCTGGCTAACAGCCAAGACAGACGCTGAGCACATAGTAAACACATGTGCAGGGTGTCAATATTACGCCAAGCAGACAAATATGCCAGCCCAAGCACTCAAAACTATCCCCATTACATGGTCATTTGCGGTATGGGGGCTAGATATGATGGGACCATTCAAAACTGCCAGAGGCGGACTTACGCATCTACTCGTTGCAGTGGATAAATATACCAAGTGGGTGGAGGCCAAACCCATCAAAAAACTTGACGGTGTAACTGCCAGAAATTTCATCATTGACATAGTCATGAGATACGGCGTTCCACACAGCATATTAACCGACAACGGGACAAATTTCTCTATTGGAGAGTTGTCAAAATATTGCCGACAAACGGGAATTCGCCTAGATCTCGCATTTGTGGCATACCCGCAATCCAATGGTCATGTTGAAAGAATGAATAGCTCAATCTTACAAGGAATACGCCCAAGACTCGAATCTCCTCTTCATAGAGCAGCTGGGGCATGGGTAGAAGAGCTACCTTCCGTGCTTTGGAGTATTCGAACAACACCAAACAGGTCAACTGGGCAAACCCTGTTTTTCCTAGTTTATGGTGCGGAAGCAATTCTCCCAACGGACATGATCCATGACAGCCCAAGAGTGCAGGATTTCGATGATATAGATGCCGAAAGATTGTGCTTCAAAGATCCGCCATCTATCAGCAAGGTTTACGACGTTATCATAGTCGGAAAATCAGGCATCGTTCTTTTAAAGAAGGTGACCTAGTGCTAAGATTGGTGCAGCAAAGAAAGCACAAACTGGCCCGAGTATGGGAAGGACCATTTGTCATCAGTAAAGCCATGGCGAATGGATCATATTATCTTTAGACATCCGCGATACGGAAGATGATCCCGAGAAGCCGAATCGCAAAAGAAAGAGAAAGATAGATGATGAACTAGGAGAGACAAAGAGGCCCTGGAGGATCCAGCAGTTACGTCTCTTCTATACTTAGTTCAATTTCTATGTAAACATCTTTGAGATCATGAAATAAAGTTGTCGGAATTCTTACATCCATGTTTTTACAAGTTTATTATAGCACAAAGCATGATTCCGTCTTATCTATTTCCCAATGATCTTACAAAATACTCAATGTTAATCCGAATTGTGCCTGCGTGCTCGGCGTTTAAAAACTGAATGGTTTTCAGCCTACTAAAGGTTAAAGGAAACTCGGATTGTGCCTGCGTGCCCGAGCTTCATTCAAAAAGTTCCTTAGTTTTCTATAAGCATTATCTGATTGTTTATGTGATGGGTCACTGGAGATAGTAAGTAAAAATGCCTTTAGTATGATCCATGTCTCCAAGTTTAAACTGATCGGTTTTACCCAGTAACTTGGCGTGAAGATTAAAGTACTACTGAGACATTTCAAACACTAAGGACAGTTAAAGCACACAAACCAGAGAACTTGGAACATAAAGGAATATAAAACCCGGAAAACTTGCAAAGGATTTCATAAAAGTTAAACTGCAAAAGGCGGAGTACTTTTTATACAAAAGAATAGAAGCATTACAATATAAATTACATTGTAAAGTGCAGTAATGCTCCTATTTCCTATTTCTCCTATACAGGGTAGGGAGAATTCTTTAAGCATCTGAGTCTTCTTCACTGCTGTCATCCTCGGGGGCTTCTAGAATCTCCTCTTCCGGATAGGTGATGGAGATATTGACCATAGAGGCGATCTTGGTGGCGTGACCCTTGATTTCATCAAAGATGGTGGTCCGGTGGGTCTCCGAATATCCAAGAGGGATACCAGACGCCACACGCCAAGATTTGGCACTGGGTAATGCATACGCATAAGGCCTAAAGCCATGCGTGCACCACCCCGTGCTGCGGAGCGCAAGGTGGATTCCTTCGAGTCCGCCACCTCCAGGATAGCTTCCGGAAGTTTCTCAACTTCCGAGAATTCCCTAGTTCTTGCGGGAAGGTACTTGTTGACCAGCTGCATGCCTGCAGCTCGGATCGCAGTGAATACCTTCCCGAAAGCTCGGATTTTCTCAATCCGAGTAAGATCTGGGTTATCTCCTGTTTTTTCAAGACAGAACAACCAAAGGGTTAGCGGAAAAGCAGAGAAAGAAGTTAAGACATGGAAAATCCGGTAAAAGTTGGTAACTTACCGAGGATCTTGTCCATCTCGGAGCCTTCCTCCAGGCGCAGGGTTAAGGCGTTCTCCAAATCTTGGATAGTAGCCTTGTCCTTGTCCGCTTGTTGGGAGGCCTTGGATTGAGCAATTCCAAGAGCCAGATTGCTGGCCTCCAGATCTTTTTGAACCTTCATAAGTTACTTATGAAGGTCCAAGTTCTCCTGGCGGAGATTCTCGGCATTGCCGGCATCGTCAGCTATTTGCTTGGCTTTCGCCAAAGCAGCTGGAAAGCAAGGAAAAAATTCCGGGATAAGAAAACTCGGAAAAGTACTTGGAAAAAATTATGGACAAGGAACTTCAGAGAATTAAAAGTATACCTGTTGTTTCCTCCAGTTGTAGCTGAGATGATGCCAGCTCTGTGTCATTGTCCTTTGCTCTCGATCTTCTTCGAGAATTATATGCTACCGTCTTCTTCTCCACCGAAGGGCCGAGGACAATGACTTGGATGAGTTGTGGTATCCAGTGCACCGCCACGCTTGGGGAGTTTGCGGGCCTTCTTGGACTTGAGGAGCTACCTTTCTCCCCTATGGTCTACACTCGGATCCACGGTGAAACTAAGCGTCTTATGAGGGCTGCTGAAGGTATCCGCCACTGTTATCCTCCAGGGATTGCGACCAAATACATTTCCAAGTCTGCATATTCACCGACTCTTGGTATGTCACTCATACCATCCTCCGCAACACACTCAATGTTAAGTTTGGTGAAAAGGGAGAAGTTCGAAAATGGCTTGTCAATCTCCTCTATCATATTGAGCAAGAGAAGAGGTTCAATAAGATAGATATCATGGACTATATGTGGAATGATATGCAAATAGTGATTTGTGAGCACTAGGTTCTCATATATGGACAATATCTTCAACTCCTATTTGAATCCAAGATTCTGGCTGCTTTTGTTTCCAACTACGCTATGCACACTCCCACATGTCTCCCTCTCAATAGTCCGTCCCATGATGCAACACTGCCATCCTCCAAGAGGGCTCACACTGATATGCCTCTAGAGAGTCCTAATTCTCCCTCTGTTGATAGTGCCATTGGCAACAAGGATCCTGCTCCTAAGCCCAAGAAATTCTCCATCAAAGCCGCTCTCCAGAAGATGAACTGTTTTTTCATTCATCACCAGCACAAGGCCTATCAGTCCTACTCAAAGGAAAATGCCTCACGTCGCAACCAGCAAGCTATCATGGCTGCTCTTCACCTTCCAACGGGTCCTGCTAGCTAGGGTGAGCTCACTTAGGAAAAATGGAAGTCTAAGAACACGTTCTGGCTTGGTGATGATGCTTCATCTCTTGGGAACTTTTGCACTGCCAAAAACGCCGAAGCCAACTCCAGTAGGGCAGTCATTCCTCAAGATGATGATGACCAAGATGACGAGGAGGACGATGTGGACAAGGCTGGAGAAGAGGATGATGATGATGATGATGGTGACCATGCCTCTGATGACGACTTCATAGTGTGATCTCATGACGATGTAGCTTCTCTCTTCCTTTTTTGGTGTCTTGATGCCAAGGGGGAGAGAGATATATTTAGGACCTTCAGGGATTTGCTTTGGGAGGGAATTGCATCATTCATTTGCGTTTTCCATTTGTAATTTGCTATCTTAGTTTGAATTCTATTCGCTTTTATGTGTTGTGGAACTCCGTTCATGTTATTGTAAGACTATGTCTATTTCCCAAGGATTATCCACCCATCTTATGAAGACCATGGTGAGTTCAAATATCATTCTCTAGGGTATCCATCATATGCTACATGCTTTTCATGCTATTATCCCTACTCATTGTATTCATATAAATATCCGTAGCTATTATTGAGAAAATATTGTTGGATGAATCCTTGGGGGAGCTATTATATGTATGTGCATGTGGTTTCAAAATCTAGAATGAATGTTAAAACTTGGCCATACATCAAGGGGGAGCTAGAAGATAATTGCAAATCTTAAAATTATATATTTCAACTTGGAAATCCAAGTGTTGTCATGAAACATCAAAAAGGGGGATATTTAAAGGACATGAGTCCCTTAATCCTATTTTAATGTTTGATCACAACACTTGTAAAGACTAATGGTTTATTTGAAGTATTTGAAATTACATAGTGATGCAAAGTGGTGAAATAATCTCTCTAAAAGGAAACAAATAGTCAAAGAAATGTTTGGAAGAAAGGGAGAAGAAAATAGAAGGAAGAAGAAACAGGGCAGCCGCCCTAGCCGAGCTGAGGCCGGCCTCGAGGCCGGCTGGCTCCGTTAAGTAGCCGGCCCTCTCACTGCCTGGCCGACCTAGACCGGGTCTCCCGGAAGAAGGTCGGGCGCACTGCCTACCCGGCCTAGGCCAGGTTGTTCTGTTACCTCGCCGGCCTTCACACTGCCTAGCCGGCCTAGGCCGGGCCAAGGCCAGGCTGCCTACGCTGCGAGACACTTGCTCTACCGGCCTCCACGCCGGCCTGGCCGATCCAAGGCCGGGTTTCCTGCAACTCAAAGATTTCCCAACGGCCACTTATTGGGGTACCCTATAAAAAGGGGTCTTCTTCCTCCTTGAGCACTCGTCACTTACAACACTTCTCTCCACCATTTGTGACCACTCCAAGCTTCAAGGATCTCCCCAAATACCCAACCAAAGCCCTTGATCTTTTGGTATTTGGAGGAGAAGCATTAGATCTACAACTCCACCAAGCCGATTCGTCATCACCCACTCATCCCTTAGGGATCTTGTTGTTCTTAGTTCATTGGAGACAAGAACCTTGTTTCTCTTAGCCCATCGGAGCTTGGAGACTTGTTGTTATTCCCAAAGCTCTTGTGCTCGTGGATCTTGTTTCTCGGAGTCTTTGTGGCTCCCGGGATTTGGTGAGGACCCTCCAAAGTTGTGGAGTGTTCCTCATCCTTGTAAAGGTTCTAGTTCTCAACCTCAACGGCAACATAGTGATTCGAGCCTCTTCAAATCGGTGGAAGGACTCGAAGGAGATACGGTGTGCCATTTGAGGGCTACTCGGTGTTCCACTTTGGTGGCACCGCACCGCTGCAACAGAGATTATCTTCCATTGGGAAGTGAACTTCGGGATACATCTCCGCGTCATTGTGTTCGGTTATTCCTCAACTTACCTTTACTTGTTGCTACTAGCTTAGTCATATTTATATCCTGTGCTAGTAGTATTTTCTCAACATATAGGATTGTTCACCTAGTTGCATAATCTAGACAATCTATATTTGAGCAATATCTTGTTAATCGAAAAACAAGTTAAAATTTGTAGTTAACCTATTCACCCCCCTCTAGTTAACCTCTCGATCTTTCACCTCTCCCTTTTATAGTGGCAGCAGACGAGATTAAGTTTTCATTTTTACTTTGACCTGGTCAACTATGTATCTTCTCCTATTTCTTCATTATGATGATGTCTTGAAGGTGAACATGAATGCTTACACAATCTCCTTCTTCAAGACACACCTGCAATATGCTCAACACTATTATGACTATACTTCTTCTTGATTATATAAAATATGTCCATTATAAACAATAATACTGATGGCATTAAACATTGAATCCAATAAGGAGTTCAAGCAATGCCTATGGCAAACCTATAAAAATATCTAAATGCAAATGTTATTTCATTAGGATTGTCATAATTATCAAAACCACACACGGGGCACCATATTCCCAAGCCACCACATTTATTGATTTCACATGCAGCTAGTGCAAGTACCAGGAGTGCAAAGTCACTTTCCTAAAAAAATGCAACACAAATATGAACAAAAAACTATGGCACACGATTTCTAAGTGAAATATCGCCAAAATTGAAGAAAAAATCACGATAGCAAGTCACTCAATCTTCCTCCAATATTATTAGATGTATGAGATAACACGTTCTTCTCTAGATAGCATGCACTATAAGCTCTCATATATCAGGAATCTAGTATCTTGGACAACAACAATATTTGAAGAGGGAGTTGGAAAAGAGGCGGAGGGAGTTGGTGTCGTGGTGGGCCACCCTCTGCTGGGCTGCGCACACCTGCCAGAAGCGCTGCAGCCGCCTGTTGCTGGTGGGGCCGCGGAGACCACCAGGTTCCCTCCCAGCCAACTGCAACACGCGCTTTTTGTGCAAGAAGTGGCCCCCGCACGTGAAGACCTGTCTCTTCCCATTTTATTGGAGGCTAGCGCATTAGCCTGTGGGGCCGACGAGGCTGAGTTTCAAACCCCGCATGCGGTTGGTGCGCCTGGCTCTCCCCGGGATCAGCGCAGGTGCTTGGGTGTGGATGGGACACGAGGTGGGGCCCTCCAGCTAGAGTCAGACGACCTGGTCACCGAGTCAGTCTCCTCCGTGGTGGGTTCCGGTGCCGGTTGGTCGCCACCATCATCGGTTGGTTGCTCTGGGGTTTCGTGCTCCGAGTTGAGCATGTTCGTTGTTTCTCTTTCAACAGCACGCTCGTCGCCGCCTGTTGGACCTCAGGTCGTGGTTCCGAGTCCTTTGGGTCCTACCGACGCCGATGTTGGACTCGCTCAGTTCCGTGGCTCTTACAAGCGTCCTATTTCCCCTATCCTACCAAGGCCAAAGGGCAGACGTAACCGGGCCAAGTGGTCCCAAGCGGGTCCGGTCCGACGCAGCAGACGCATTCGTGGACAGTTGGCAGGGCCTACCCCTGTCAAGAAGCAGCAGCGGACCCTCATCTTCAAGCTGGGGATCGCCCATGAGGGTGGTGTGATTGGCGATGAGGCCTTACAGGCATACCAGGAGCTCTTATCGCGGCCTCTCTGCCAGGAGCACATCAATGCGATCCTTGGCCTGTTCGGTTGGCAGCCTGACGCTCTCCCCCTGGTGGATGATGTTCCGTCGCTTTGCGCTCAGTGATTGTCTAGGTAGTTTTTTTCCCTTTGTTCGGTTGCGCTCTGTTTGTAATCTTTCTCTCATGGAACTCTGCACTGAGATTTGGAACGCGTGTGGTCTTAACTCCCTCGCCTGTCGTTTGGCGATTTTCCAAGTGGTTTCAGCCGCTAGGCCGGCTTTGGTGTGTCTCCAGGAAACAAAAATGGAGGTCATCACCGACGTGGTAGTTAGGGAGTGCCTCGGGCCCGGGTTTGATTTTTCTTCTTACCCGCGGTCCGCACCCGAGGTGGTATCCTCTTCGCTTGGCAAACCTCGAGGGTCACCGTCTCTAACCCTCACCTCACTGCCAATACTATCACCGCTAGTGTGGTGGTTGGAGACGAGCCAGGTTGGTGGTTCACCGGGGTCTATGGACCTCAGGTTGATGCGGCCAAACGGGACTTCCTCGTGGAACTCCAAGAGGTTAGGGACCTCCATGCAGGGCCGTGGGTGGTGGCCGGTGATTTCAACATGATCACCGACCCAGAGGATAAGAGCCAGGGGTCCCTCCATAGGGGTTTGATGGGGAGGTTCAAGCGCACCCTTGCGGAGCTTGAGCTCAAGGATATTTATCTCAACGGGCGCAGGTTCACTTGGTCCAATGAAAGGAGGAACACCACGTTGGTGAGGCTGGACAGGGTCTATTCGACCGTGGAGTGGGACGTCGTATTTCCGGGGGCCTTCCTCTCGGCCCTGTCGTCAGGACCTTCTGACCACTGTCCGTTGTTGTTGGACCTAGACCCGGACTACCTTCGGGGGAGGAGGTTTCAATTTCAAGCCTTCTGGCCCAAGGTAGACGGATTTCAGGAGGTGGTCAAAGAGGCGTGGGCCTGTTCGCCAGAGGTGCGGAACCCATTTAAGCGGCTGAGCGCGAGGCTTCAGGAGACTGCACGTCGTCTCTCCCAGTGGAGCAGCCGCTTCATTGGCAATATAAAGCATCAGATCTTGATTGCCAATGAAGTTATCTTGCGGTTGGACTCGGCCATGGACGGTCGCTCCCTTTCGGTGGAGGAGCACGCCTGCACAGGATGCTCAAGCTAAAGCTCCTTGGCCTGGCCTCGCTCGAGAGATCCATGGCGAGACAACATTCTCATTTGTTGTGGTTGAGGGAGGATCAGGCCTGCACTCGTTTCTTTAACGCTGCTGCTATTCACCGCAGGCGTAAGAACTTTGTGGGTCACCGCAGGCTGCGTCCGTGGATGATTTCTTCTCGGATCTTTTGGGGCCGGCGCCTGACAGGCCGTTCTCATTAGATTTGGATTTTCTCGGCATTCCTTCGGTGGACCTCCGCTCTCTTGAAGGGGAGTTTTCCGAGGAGGAAGTGTGGAAGGTCATTAGGGCTATGCCTTTGGACAAATGCCCAGGGCCGGATGGCTTCACGACACGTTTCTATGTGGCTTGTTGGGAGGTCATCAAGCATGACGTCCTTGATGCGTTTGGGTCCCTCTCTCGTCTCGACCACCGTGGTCTTGGGGCGGTGAACCAGGCCTTCATCACGCTCCTACCGAAGAAGCCAGACGTTGTGCAAGTGGGGGACTTCCGTCCCATTAGTCTGATCCACGGATTAGCGAAGCTCGTGGCTAAGGTCCTCGCTACGCGGGTGGCACCTTTTATTCCCCAACTAGTGGGGCCTCATCAGAGCGCTTTCATCCGGGGTCGCTGCCTACATTACAACTTCATGCTGGTACAAGGCTTGGCTAGAAAGTTCAACAACACCTCCACCCCGACTGCTCTTCTCAAGCTAAATATTAGGAAGGCCTTCGATACTGTGGACTGGGCCTTCTTGTTCGAGGTCCTCCGAAAGATGGGGTTTGGCGAGCGCTGGCTCACGTGGATCTGCGCACTCCTCTCCACCGCCTCTATGAGGGTGCTGACTAACGGCATTCCGGGCTGCCGGACTGCCAACATGCGGGGGCTCCGTCAAGGGGACCCTCTCTCCCCCTTCTCTTCATCCTTGTTATGGAAGTGCTTTATCTGCTGATTCAGAAGGCCTCCGATGTGGGTCTCCTCTCACGGCTTTCGGCGGGGGATCTGCGTCACCGCACTTCCATGTATGCGGATGATGTCGTCACCTTCATCAAGCCGTCGATAGAGGACTTTCGAGCCTTTGCCGCAATCCTAGAGGACTTTGGTGGCGCCTCCGGGCTCCACACAAACTTCAGTAAGACCTCGGCGCACCTTATTCGCGGGACTGATGAGATGGCTCAACAGGTGGTCCAATGGCTCGGCTGTATAGTCGAGGCTTTCCCTATGCGCTATCTCGGGCTTCCCCTAGCTTTGCGGAAGCCTTCGGCAGCACAGCTTCAATACTTGGTGGATCACGTGGCTGGACGACTCCCAAGTTGGGGAGCATCTTTGATTAACGGGGGGGGGGGGGGGACTTTCGTTAATCCGCTCCACTCTCACGGCGGTAACGATATTTGCGATGATGTCCCTCGACCTTCCGGCGAAGACCTTCACGGCCATTGAGAAGGTGCTTCGAGGCTTTTTGTGGAAAGGACGTGAGAATGTCCATGGTGGCCACTGCCTCGTGGCGTGGAACCAAGTTTGTGTGCCCCGAGAGTTTGGTGGCCTTGGCATTCTTAACCTAAGGTCAATGAATCTTGCCTTGCGGGCGAGATGGCTGTGGCTGAGTGGGTGGACCCCAGCAAGCCATGGAGGGACCTCAACATTCAGGTCCCCAAGCTGGTGCAGCAAATCTTTGATGCGGCCACCTGCTCCACACTAGGGGATGGCGCCTCCACCTTGTTCTGGACAGACCGTTGGCTGCCCGGTGGCCGGATTAGGGATTTCGCACCCAACCTTTTCCAGATGGTTTCCCGTGGAGCGGCCAAGAGCCGCACTGTACGAGAGGGCCTAGCCGGGGGCTGGCTCAAGGACGTCTCCCCTAACATGCCAGCCACGGCCTGGCCGAGTTCCTGAGCCTTCTAAACCACATCGCGCCAGTGGAGCTCAGGCCTGGGATGGACGACTCCTTCAGATGGTGCTGGGACTCCAGTGGTACCTACTCCTCGCAATCGTGCTATGCGGCCTTGTTTGCAAGATTGGAGCGGATGCCGGGAGCCCGACAGATCTAGGGTTCTAGGGCCCCGCTGAGGTGTCGAGTGTTCCTCTGGCTTGCTCTCCGGGACAGCTGTTGGACTGCCGACCGGTTGGCTAGGCGTGGGTTGCCACGCCCGGCCTCGTGCCCCTTCTGTGGCCAACAGGACGAGTCCATTGGTCACCTTCTGTTGGGCTGCGTGTTTGCACAGACGGTGTGGGTAGACTGCCTCCGCGGCTGGGGCAAGGACGGGTGGATCCCTGAGCTAGCCACAACGCTGGTCGAGTGGGTGGGCTCGAGACGGGGGAGCTGCCAGGACAGGAGGGATTTTTGGTCGGCTGTGACACTCGTCTGTTGGACCCTTTGGTGCCACCGGAATGACATCGTCTTCAATAACGCCTCCCCCTCTTCGTCTGCGGTGCTTCGAGCCATCAGTGCGGAGGCCGAGACCTGGCGGGCGGCTGGGCTGTTTAGGGGTTGCCTTTTAGAGACGGAACGGTGGAGGTTTCGCGAGTAGTAGGTGTTGTGTTGTAGCTACTAGGCAGCGTGGGTGCGCGCTTGGCGTCTGTGCCAGCCCGCGATGTAACTCTGGCCGCTTGGCCTTTCTTCTATGATCCCGATATGCCTCCCAGGGCATATCCTTGAAAAAAACAATATTTGAAGATACATGGCTTTGGATTGGAACACTCAAACCAAATACACGTTTGCAGAAGACACGAATGGTGGACTTGGAATACAAGATGATCTCTAAAATTCTAACATTTATCTCTAGTTAGTACATGTATTCTAACATATGTTTGGCAACTAGCTAGGCTCCAAAAAAAATGAAAACTAAAAAACATATCTTGTGCAAGCGACATTCTTATGATGTACCATTTGCAGTCGGCGGAGTACAAAGAGATATTCATAACGACATGTACCTAAGTGGAACGAGCAAATTAAAAACTCTACTAAGCACAGATAATGGCGTAATCTATGTAGTGACCATTCGTCGCCTTAGAATGATTTTGGCGTGGTGCCCGCGGGGTAATCCTAGGAAATGGTCTATGTTCACTTTGGGTCTATGTTCATCACATAATCCTACCAATGACATGATCCAGTTATTAACAACATTCAATGTTCATGATCAGGAAACCTTGATCATCAGTTAATGAGCAAGCTAGTTAAACGAGAGGCATTACTAGGAACTCTTGTTTGTTTATTAGACACACATGTATCAACGTTTCCGGTTAATACAATTCTAGCATGATAAATAAACATTTATCATAAACATGGGATACGATAATAACCACTTTATTATTGCCTCTCGGGCATATTCCCTTCACAATAGCACATCTTCCACCCGTCACGTTTCTGTCACTCGAGCACAGATGCAAAGGAGGCATGAACCCACTATCGAGCATAAATATTCCCTCTTGGAGTCACTAGCATCTACTTGGCCAGAGCATCTACTAACAACGGAGAGCTTCCAAGATCATAAATAACATACACATGAAGATAACATCATAGATTGATAATCAAAAGACATAGCATTCAATAATCATCGGATCCCAGCAAACACAACAAGTTTTCCCAATGAGAATCCCGATGATGCACAATTCATATCATGACTCGTCAATCAGCAAAATTGCGTCAAGGTTCTCATCACGAAAAGAATGTTATTGGTGGCTAGGGAAGTGTGTCCACTCGTGGTCAACTTCTCAAGTTTTGTGGTTTTCACTCATATGTCTCTCATGTTGAACCTATCAAAGTGTATGATGCTCTTGGAGATCAAGATTGGGTTCAAGCTATGCATGAAGAGCTCCATAATTCTAAAAGAAACAAAGTATGGTCTCTAGTGGAAAGACCCAAGGGTCATAATGTCATTGGAACAAAATGGGTATTCAAGAACAAGCAAGACTCCAATGGGCAAGTGATTTGCAACAAGGCTCGATTGGTTGCTCAAGGCTACTCTCAAGTCGAAGGACTTGACTACTGTGAAAGTTTCGCTCCCGTAGCTAGGCTTGAATCGATTCGTATATTACTTGCATTTTCCACTAGTCATAATTTCATCTTGTATCAAATGGATGTTAAAAGTGCTTTTCTAAATGGACCTCTAAATGAATCAGTATATGTTAAACAACCTCCGGGGTTTGAGAATCCCAAGTATCCTAACCATGTCTATATCCTCCATAAGGCTTTCTATGGCCTCAAAGAAGCCCCACGTGCTTGGTATGATCATTTAAAGGAGTTCTTAGTGGATCGTGGTTTCGTACTTGGGGTAATTGACCCCCACACTCTTTACCAAAATTGTAGATGGACACTTCTTTGTATGCCAAGTATATGTTGATGATATTATA
The DNA here is from genome assembly GCA_028641055.1 of Alopecurus myosuroides. NCBI lineage: Eukaryota > Viridiplantae > Streptophyta > Magnoliopsida > Poales > Poaceae > Alopecurus > Alopecurus myosuroides. The sequence goes on from JAPCYS010000601.1 coordinate 18,663, forward strand.
TTTGGATCATCTAATGTGAGTTTTGTAGACCAATTTGCCAAACTAATGACAAGTGAGTTTGAGATATCTATGATGGGGGAATTGAAGTTCTTTCTCGGTTTTGAGATCAAGCAATATTATGAAGGAACTTTTATTTGTCAAGCAACATACATTCAAGACACGCTCAAGAAATTTGA
>JAPCYS010002513.1:0-18625 GCA_028641055.1 Alopecurus myosuroides
AAAAACCTCAGTACCGACTTTGTAACCCGGTCCTACATACACAAAATTATGTGTCAAACAACTACAACACTGTACCAAGTTTAACTACTTGTAGGGCAAGTTTAACTAGTTATAGGACAAGTTCAACTAGTACCTTTAACTGTCATCTTTTCTTTGAAGACAGACTCTTCTTCGGAGTCAATTTTGTAGTCATCTTCCGGTGTGAAATGTTCATCACTGTCAGCTAATAAGTATTCGTCTGAAGTGGCATCTTCTTCATCATTGTCAACAATTAAAGGCTTCTTGTTGCTACCCACAGTCCTGATGTAATGTGAATCAGACATAGTACTAGTATCAATTAGTTGGTCAATGCAAATTCAATACAACTCAAGCAGTTGGAAAATGTAAATTTGAGAACTACTTGCAAATTGTGGCAATAACCCTAGGAACAAAAAAACGCAATCCATGCCTATAACTCTAAAATAACCCTAAAACCAACTAATACTTTTCCGCCAACCAAGAAATCAAAAGAAGACCAAGATCCAACGGAAGAGTTGATGCGGCGGCGGATGATATGTAGGCTTACCGTAGATAGTAGACCCCAAGGAAGAATCGATGTGGCGGATTGTCGGAGAGTACAGGAAGTAGCGCACACCTTCTTTGGTCCTGGTCGCCGCCGCCGCCTGTGGCCTGCGACGATAGCTCCTGGTCGCCGCCGCCGCAGCTCCCTCCCCTAAACCCTAACCCTTCGATCGTCCAAAAGGCTGGGTTTCCGGGCTTAAGTAAACACCATGTTTGCAAATAGAACCCCATAAAACTTTCTCTGCGGGTGTTTGGGCCTTTAGCCCGACAAAATTTTCCTTCTATTTAGAATTCATCCTGAACATACAGACTGCTAATCTTCAACATTGGTGGTTGGCTTCCCTGTCCTCCCTCCCCGGCATTCGAAGACCTCGTTTCTCTTCACTTCTGATGATGGTGTGGTGGCAGGTTCGGAAAGAGCATAGTGAGAGGACTTTCAATGGAAAATCTCAAACTTTCTTCTTCATGTGTGATGAGATTGTAGTAAATTTTAGAGTTTGCCGAACTGCAGTGTTGAGTTTTCTTAGTTAGGATCATGGACGGGGGTGGCATAAGCCTACTGGTAGAACCGAGGGTGGAAACGTGGTAGTACTAGAAACGAGGAAACGGTTTACCCAGGTTCCGTACGTCGCATCGCGGCATTCCTACTCCTGCAATCTCACTAAATCAGGGTTGAAGTCTGAAGTATATATAGTATAATTGTGAGTATGGTTTCGCTAACTCGGTGAGGATGAATTTCTTGGCGAATTGGCTTCTAGCTATTGTCTTGTTGTTCTGTCGCTCCTGACCGACTTTATATAGATAGCTCGGCTAGAGCTTACAGGAATGAAACCTAGAAGACTACGGAAAGTAATACTATTCTTGAAAGTAAGGCATCCGGCTTCTTCTCCAAGCCGTACCACGTAATGGGCCGTGGTCTGGGTTCTTCTAAAATTCGTCTTCCTGCGCGTCAGTTTACTGGGCCACCCAATGGATCTTGATCCATTGCCTGCTGGCCACCCTGGTAATCCCGCCTTTGTCCAATGACGGATATACCCCTAGTTGGCATATATCCGACATGCGGGTTAATCTAGAGGTCTCCGTGGATATATGCATACTATGTATAAATAGGCCGGGTGTAATGCTTAAAATTGTTCACTAATAAAGCGCCTTTTATTGAAAAATTCTGAAGCTCTCTATATAGGTGAGATGTAAATTGTCTTTTTTTTCTCTTATACATTTTTCTTAGCCTGCATCCCCCAAGCCTTTCTCTATACTTTGTTTCTCTTAATCAATGAAACCCTATGGCGACAGCCCGTAGCCTGCATGCCCACGAACCTCGCCACAGCCGTGACCATCTTCTTCCTCTGCCCTGCAATGCGTGTGTGCTACCTAGGATAGCCACACGAGGTGAGAAACGGGCGCGGAGGCTGAGAGTTGAGGTCGAACACCTTGATGCGGCAAAGAGATAGGCAGGTGAGGATGGTATTGGCCGTCTCTGGGAGGTGGAATTGGATCGTTGGATGGGCAGAGGAGTCGACGTAGTGGATGAACCTGTGGGTGCTCATGGACGAGGTCTCGAGGGACGAGCAACTAGGGGAAGAGGTGGTGGTGGATGGATGAGGCGTTCGCTTATCCTGCCACCCACCCCTAGGATGTTGTTAGAGCAAACCCAACGGCCGCTCCCCACCCCCTCTCCAAAATCAGACCAAAATCGGCCCTGGAAGTGGATAGTTGGGTGGGCCCCTAAGATGTTGTTAGAGCCAACCCAATGCCCCCTCCCCACCCCCTCCCCAAATCAGACCAAAATTGGTTCTTGAAGTGGATCGTTGGGCGGGCTCAAGATTCGACGTAGTGGCTGAACCGACGGGTGCTCATGTCTGTGGTCTCGAGGGACGAGGGATTGGTGGAAGGGTAGTGGTGGTGGATGGACGAGGGGTTCCCTAATCCTGCCACCTACCCCTAGGATTTTGTTAGAGCAAACCGAACGCCCCCGAAATCAGACCAAAATCAGTCCGCTTCTGATCCGTTTGGGGAGGGCGGCTCAGACATTCGATTTCCTCTTTTTTCATTTTCCCTTTCTATTTATCTACATATTTCTTCTCTATTTACATAAAATTACTAGATAAATAGCAAATAAATTCGCAAATTAACATTTTACATATCATGTTCTCAAAAGACACGTAAACACATAGTTCAAAATAAAAATTGTTTACATATCACAAAGTTCATACGAGTAGATTAAAAAATAGAGAGAAAAGGAAATCACACATCCTGTTCCCGAATATCGTTTTGCTTCTTCATAAACCAGGCCTTTTACTCTGGGTACATGGTGGTCAAGTCGGCCATCATGAACTGGTTCTCCCCAGCCAAGAAAGCAACCTCGTCTAGTTCTCCTTGGATAACAAAGCAAGTTTCATCCGGTTGTCCTCAGTGACCAAAGAGAGATCAACCTCCTTTAATCGTGTCTGAGCCGCGGCCTCATCCACCTGGAGCTTTTTTTCCTTTGATCCTCGTGCTTCATCTTTTGAGCCTCAAGATAAGTTCTTATTGTTTCCTTCTTGTCCCGGCGTTTCCTCTCCTCTCTTTTGGCTCTTGACTTCTCCTTGTCGACGATCATCCTTGAGCGCCTCTTCTAGTATGAGTTGCCTCACGCTTTGCATCTTGCTTTGAGATTTTGTGTCCCCTCAGCCTCGTCGAGCTAGGGACGCCCTCTTCAAGTATTGTTCCCTCGTCCTTACCATTGTTTGATGCATTGGATCGCTTCTTCAACAAGTTGTAGAGGTCTTTCCACTTGGGGCATCCTTTGATATCTTGACGACAATGGAGCAATGTGAAACTCGTGCCGAGGCATTGTTGGAAATATGTCGAGGCTTGAGGATGATGTCGTGCACGCCAATGCCACTCTCCAGCTGGGCCTTGATATGATCATATGCATTATCAAACTTTTTTCACTCAGTTTGAATGTGCAACCACCTCTTATTTAGGTCGGTTGACTTGTGGTCACTAAATATGCCCCACTTCTTGAACTTCCTAGTGCTCATGGAAGTATATCCATACATTCTTCCAATATTTTTTGCCTTTTCGCTCGAATCCAACAATGGCATTTTGGCTAACATTCATCCAAGACACTCATAGGATTCGATCATCTTTCTTTGAGTAGTTGAGGACCTCTTCATCCTCTTTCGTTTTCGGATCCGATTCTCCAACCTCTTCCTCAGCACCACCCTCAAACAATGGCGCATCGTCAACTCAAATGCCACCATATTGGCTCGCGGGTTGGGTCTCGGCATCTTCAATGGAAATATGAACATATTGGCCGCCGGTCCCCTCCATGATGATATCACCCATGGTCTCCTCATTGGTGTAGTACATTTGCGCATTGGCCTTCGATCACAATATTGCTCTCTCAGCAAAACGAAAATAGCGAGATGATCCTACATACCTTGTTGCCCCGTCAATGGAGGCATTTCTTCAAACAATTGGCGTCCTTGGGGGCGATTCTTGATGGCCACCGGACGTGGCTTCTTGTTGTAGAACACCGGGGCGTGGCCAGCCCCAAGGGTGGCCCTGCTGGCCACGGCAGTGATGTTTAGGTCTAGGTGCGGCGGCACGGTCTCATACCGTTGGGAGGATATCTCCGTCGAAGTGTCCCATGAGAGACCGAGCCGAGAAGTGGCCGACCAAACAGAAAGTGTTGCCGGGAAGACGCAAGGGCGAGGCCGACGATAGCGCTGGTGACCTGGATCGGGGTGGCTTGGCTGCGGCCGTTGATACATCCCAAAAATATCTATAAATGTTTTTATTTACCCCTGCTTATTTTCTATCAATTTCCCCATGTTTTCTATATGTTCTCTATCATTTTTAGATGTTTTCCAGGACTGGCTTATTAACCCAATGCCTAGAGCCAGTTCCTGTTTTCTCCTTACGTTTTGTTTCCGAAAAATTGTAAATGAAATATTCACGAAAAGTACTGAAAATCGAGGCAAGTTTTTACCCGGAATGAAGATGGAGCCCGAAGGGAAGCACCAGAGGTGGGGCCACCGCACCAGGCGACCCCACGTTGCGGCCTAAGGGGGGCGCCACCAGGTCGCCTCGTGGTCGTGGGACTCCCCCGGCGCCGTCTCTTCGCCTATAAATTGCCTTCTGACCTAAAAACAAGGGGACGGATACATTTTCCAGGAAACAAATACTGAGACGCGGTCACCTCGAAAGTCCAATCTAGACCTTCTGTAGTCCTGCTCCACAACCTACCGGAAGGGGAATCGTCACCAGTGGGTTGTCGGTGGGAACATCGCCTCGCACTGAAAGAATTCTCCGTCTATATGCGACACATAGATGTCAAACTTGACATTTGAACTCTGGTGAGCTGATGGTACAACCACCCTCCTAAGCATCGAACCACGTGTTGGATCACGCCTACATGCCATATTGTTATCAGTTAGCTGGCAGGTTAACCTATTTATGTGCCAGGTTGCAATAACTTAGCTACCATATTACGATATTTGAGTCTATATGATAGCAGTATGCGTAGAATAATATAATCTCGTAGCTATTGTATAAACAATAGAATACACTCTCTCTTGTCTAATGTAAATTTTAGTGCCTATAAGTATGTATAAAATTATCCGACAACTATGCATTGTTAATTTGCAAATATTCGTTGTCAGATTGGCAACCACATTATATAAAAATGGCAACTGGTGTGACGAAAGAATTTTTTGTTGAAACATAGATAGATGAGATCTAATTTTGAAAGTCTTGTCGATACGAACTCAGTTGTAAAAACGGATTGCTAGTCGAATTAACGATTTTGAGAGATAGTTTTTTAGATTTAGCAATTAATTTGATGATTTCAGAGATGAAGTGGCGGATTCGACATTCATGCATGTGAGTAAGGGAGAAATTCACATTAGAGATCTGCCCAATTAGACAGTAGCTTAATACACAAAACGTATTACTGGTTATACATTACACCTAGTACATTCTCAATTCCAAGGGCACTATGCAAATACACCCGTCAAGAAAAACTGGCCGGGGAGACAAGATATCTATATTGTATACTACGGAAGATCTTAACATTTAAATGTGAACCTAAGTATGCGGATCGGTATAGCCCAAATGATACACGCACCAATTAACTTCACAATGAGTGGCCCATCAAAATAGAAGAGAAAAGCGGTAGGTATGATTCCCCAAGCAATCGCCAAACACTGCAAACGCCAAATGTAAGAGTAGTCAATTATATGCTCGGGCGGGAGAGAGAAGCCATGACCAAGCATGACAGGAGCGAAGATGATAATTGTATTACATAAGATTTATTTTTCTCTCGAAACTGCACCTAAGTGCGTGTCATCTTTTTTAGAAGGAACGTATGGAGACAAAAAAAATCACAATGTACAAAATCTCACCCACAACATTGATCTTAAAATACAGCGACATATTGAGGCAATACAAAACAAATCTATAATTTCGGCTAGATCAAGTTCATTAATTATGAAAGCAAAGTTCACTAGACAATTTGATAATCTTATTGAAGCTGACCTTTATAGCTAATTATTTTTCAAATACAATGGCTATTATGTAATAACTATCTTCCCATCGAAAGAAAATGACATACATCCATATTTAGACAAATACATCCATATGGCTAAATGTCATAGCCCGCTGCTCAAAATTGTGATTTAGACATGTTTTAGTGTACGCACATACATCCCTATTTAGACAAAGACAAATCAATTATTTTGAGACAAAGGGGTATAAGATGTTTTAACGTTTCCTAAACTGCACGTATATATCTAGAGTGCGTAGGTTCATGTGCATCCGTTAAAACATGTCTAGATACGTGCAGTTTAGAAACCATCTTATATTTTGATACGGAAGGAAGGAAGGAGTAGGTTTCAAATAATGTCCGCTCTAGTTGGATCGAGTTGAGTATATCTTACCCTGGTTGTTTGAACCTCGCAGTGGCTATGCATGCTTGCGCCGGGGGAGAGGCTCCACGAGTGGGACGCCGATAGCCACCCAGGCCTCATGCTCTGGTCGCATCTGCTGCGGTGGTACCATGATGAGCGGGACACCGATCGCCACCCTGGCCTCGCGCTCTTCTTCTTGCATCTGCGGCAACGCACAGCAGGCCGGTGGATCCATGGGATCGCGGAACTTGTCTTTTTGGAAGACCGATCGGGAGAGAAGTACTGGCTAGTTATAATGAAAAGCAGCCAAGTTGCCTTTTCGTCAAAAATAATGCGTGAGGCGGTACAGAGCCGAACGCGTATCGGAGTCGAACACTGATGCGAATCCTGAGCAAGATGATGTTTCATGAACAGTGATAGGAAACATAGCGGGCGAAGGTGGCAACGCGGAGAGCTGGAGCTAGGTGGAACACGGACAGAGGAGGTACGCACAAAAGAGGCGATGGATGTCTGCCCCGGTGCCGATGGAATGCCGTGTCCGTGTAGTACTAGTACCGAGTAGTGTTGTACTCGTCCTTAATTACCAATCAGCCGATGGGGTTGTGAGCTTCTATGTGTATCCACGATTTGGTCACAAGTCTCAGCAGTGAATTTGAGCAGGAAAACATCAGTAAATGCCCCTCTATATTTTGGTCAAAAAATAGGTAAATACTACCTATCGCAGTCCGATGGATTACGAAACACCTCTGCCTGCTCCTCCCCGCAATCCGCTTCTGAACCCGGCGGACTAGCTAGGGACTCTTTTTTTTTAGATTATCCTAGTGACTATTTTCATAATGTCTATGTATCGTGATATCTTTACAGCCCCAAGCTGGGACTGTATTGATGATGTCTGATAATAGAAGTATGATTACTTTGCAAATAGAAATACTCGCACCTTTATTGCGGTGGTTTCATCTCCATCTCTGGCCATGGCGTTCAACTACGACAGAAGGGGCGGTCGTGGGAGCGGGCCTCCTCCAAGGGCTAGCTTCCCTCCGCGGCAACCCTTAGGTGGCTTTGCAGCGGGGGCGTTCGGTGCAGATGCTCACGCAAATCCCTCGGGCTCTCCTCGTGGCAGAGGCGAACTACGTCGGGGCGATGGCGACCGTGGCGAATCTCGCTCGCGTAGTCGTGACCATGGGCGTGGAACGGCTAGGCAAACGGGGAGGGTCGGCTTCGTGAACAACAGGCTTGGCGCCATTGCTCGCGCTCCTTCTCGAAGCTCCACGTCAAATCAAGGTAACCGTGACCGTTGTAATCACAGAACTGAAATGCTCGAGGAAGAATCCGAGAACTCCAATGATAATAGTAGATCTTCTTCTCAGTATAATCGTAGACAGGACCCCCTCGACAACTCCTCTGCAGTTGTAGGCGCCATTGAGGTAGGGCGTGAGGGTGGTTTTGTTTCCTTATAGAATCAACCTCAAGCTAGTACTCTCAGAGTGGGCAGGGAGTCTGGTTTCGTTACGTTCCATGATCCACCTATAGATGACTCCGCTCCTGAAGACGTGGCGCCCTCTCATAATGTTCGTTTCCAGGAATGCGATAACCAGACAACTCACATTGATAATATGTGTGTTATTTGTGGTGATGATCACATTGACAAACTCATCTTCAACGAAGTGAAGCCCTAGGAAATTGCGGCCCACTTTGTGGGCGCAGCTATCCCGGGGGGGGGGGGATTTTTTTTGTTATCCCTCATATCAGAAACGCTGCTCCGCCCAAGGAGATTCATCAAGCTGTGATCGAGATCCTTGAAGGAAACCCATCCAGCGGAGAGATTGAAGAAGAGTTTGCTCAATGGGCTGGTAGGATGTGCACTTGGAGGTGGTATGCTAAGCCACTTGCTGCTAAGAAGTTCTTGATGAGATTTCTCAGTTCTAGGGACATTGATGCCTGAGTTCATTTCAGTAGTGCAAACCTTAGGACCATCCCTGGAGTGGTGATCAAGGTGGAACACTGGACCCCTGAGTATGGTTCCACGGGTGAAGTTGATGTGGCGTGGTATCCGGTCAAGGGGATCCCTCTCGATAGTAGAAACTGTCCTACAGTTGTGTTCATTGGCAGCTTGGTGGGGCGTGCAATTCTTATTGACAGGCATAGTCTTAATAATGTTGACTATGTTAGAATTAAAATTGGTAATGCTGATGTCTCTATGGTGCCCCTGTGGTGTCAAATGTCAATATTGCCATCAGATTCTATGATGTTGAGTTTATAAGGGAGATTCCAGTTAGTAAGAAAGGGAAGAATTATGTTAACGATTCTGGTAGCAAGGGTTTGGATGGCAGCAGGCAGGGGGATGGTTCCCAGCACACTCCAAAAAGAGCTAGGCCTGAATCTTCTGTTCCTGATAGAGATCCTCCCTCTGCTGGGGTTTCATGAGGGATGCCAGAAAATCTTATGGTGGCGCTACTGTGTCTCATGTGGGGGTTACTCAGGATGATGACAAGTTGAAGGATGACAAGGGAAAAAGAAAAGATCCTGAGCCTTCTCATAGCCTAAATGATGACAGTGATGAAGAGTCCTTTGGTGCACAGGTGAACAAGCTTGGGTACATTCCCAATCAAGATCAGAGGAAGCCGATCCCGATGCCCAGGGTGGGCTCCTCCTCTCAGACCCAGCCAGCTGTTGCCACTAACTATTATGCTCAGTACTTAAAGTATGTGGCTAATTCAAAGCTTATCACTGCTGGTGTGGTGAAAAATCTAGAGGAACCTCTGCAAAATGAGCTAACTTATGAAGAGTTTCTCAAGAAGCTTCTTCAGACCAGGAGTGACAAGGCTCACATGTGGAAAGGGATGCTGAACCAGGTACCTGGAGCTGATCTATTGCCACCTGGTACATCTCTTAGCTCTGTTGAGCCTTCTAATTCATCATCTGATATGTTTGTGGATGGTGCTAGATCCCAGCAAGTGCACTCCTCTGTAGTGAACATCTCTGAGGTTATCCCTAGCCCTACTTTTACTGGTGGAATCTCATCTTGTGCACTTCCTTTGGCTCCTTCTTATACTACCCCTGCCCAGCCTGTCCCATCTAGGTCCAGTGACAGGATCAGAGCTGCTGGAGCTGCTAATGTATCTGTCGTGGGATAATCACGGCAGACGTTACCAGAGGTAACTTACTTTGGGGCAAATCGACTCTGGTGTTTGGGAGAGGGTTTAGCTCAGGGGAAATCATGTTATCAGGTGATCCGGTAGCTCGGGTTGTAATGTCGCCGAGTCTCCGATCTAGAGTTACAACTAGCAGCTCTCATATTACAAGGATACTCGAATATCTGGTAAAACTCTTCCCTGTTTCTCTGTCCCAGGAGCCGGTTTATATATTATCCGGCTCCCTGGCTTCCTATACAAGGCATACACGGAATCTACCCGGAAACCGCACACAACCCTAAGTTTCCTAATTGTGACCCCTAAGGTACGGGTTACAAGGCCTACGTTCCCTCTTGGGCCTTCTAGAAACTCCTCCACCTTGGGCCAGGTCTTGTGCGATTCCCCTTGGGCCGGGTTCACCTAGGCATGAGCCTACCGGGTTACTATCCCCCCATCAGTAGTCCCCGGAATAGCTTGGGCTTCTCGGGATCAACCATGAAGCGCATGCTATTCCCTGCAAAACAATAAACATTCAAATACATAATATACCGGGTTAGAGTGCTTTGATCGTAGCTAGGTCTTCTCTTTCGGCGGTCCATATAATAACCCGGTCTTTCCCGAGTCAGGGCACCATTTCCCGGGTCAACACTCCGAAGAAACGTGACAAGACACGGCATTCGCATCACTACCAGCTAATCCGAATTATACGCCCATAATCAATCACAATCTCCATCCGGATATCACGCAACGAATATTTTGGTATTTATCCCTAAATATCCGGGCCGGATCATTTTCTTCCGAATTTTTTTCACTTACCGCCCAAACCTAGGGTGTTTCTCCCTGCGCCTATAAATAGAGCCCAGGGGTCAACCCTAGATCCCACCGGCCATTTCTTCTTCTCTTCTTCTGTGACGCCCCGAGATCGGGCACTATGCAGATTTCAGCATTTCCGCCAAAATCCACATAATAACCGATTCCAGGTTGCCACTTGTGATAACATTACAACAGTTCACGAATATTCCGCAACAACAAAAGAAGAGATATATACAAGACGACTCAAACGAATCAAAGATACAACTGATACAATACAAAGATCCAAATAACAGCGGAAGAAACAACATAGTGTCCGACTACGGACAAGATACAAATTGGACTAAGAGTCCTGAAGATAACCGATGACGTCCAATCCCTGCCCAGGCCAAGCCGGAGGGATTCCCAAGCTAACGTCGTCAGACTTCAAACCTGTTGACTGCAATGTGGAATATGCAGCCACGAAATGGATTCGTGGGTCAGTACTATTAAGTACTGGCAAGTGGATAAACCATACTCACAAGATACCAGCGTAACCAATCATCACAAGATACAAATACTTTGGGTAGAACGGAAGGAAGGGATTATTGCAAAGAAGCGGCAGCGGGCTGCACTAACTAACTACAGAGACGCGCTACAACATCCGGCTAAAAGAAAGGGATAAGATAGCGTATCAGAACCAACTACAACTACTCACCAAACAATACACATCCAATGTTAACCTCTACTAAGGAAGCAACCCCAAGGAAACTCACACGGTTGATTAAGGTGACATTCATTTTTATGGTGGAGGTAATCTATATTACTAGTCAAGTTATCATCGTTAAGTGTAAGTTGTCTGGCTACTTGTTAGCCAGCACTTTCACCAAGTCATCCATAACCGCGGACAACACGGCTTCTCGAGAAGATTAACCCTGCAGGGATGCACCAATTTGGCCGTACACGTAAGAATGACCCGTAAGATGGAAAGGCCCTTCCACCAAGCGAGACACTCAACACAACCCAACTCTTCTTCGCATCAAGCCAAAAGAACCCCGTGCAATTGAGCGCACGGCTAATCAAGCCCCACGAAGAAAAGGGGACCCTCATAGCACTCTAAGAACGTGTCTCCCTAAATGTCGACTACAAAAGTTCCACCCTGGCGCCAAGGGTTCGCACCTGCATATGCATGCGAAAAATGGAAAACCCGAACTAAATGAGGCGATTTGGACGAGATGCGAATCTAATCAAAGTTGCGGGGGGCGTCCATACTCGCTTCCCACATGCGGTTAGCGCGTTCATCATGGATCGGAGGACAAGACCCTTTTCCTAATTAAGTTCGACACTAGCAGGCCTCAAAACCACGCCGGGCCTCCTGCCGGTGCCTTATCATCGAATTATTATTACCCAAAACATTAACATGTTGTTGATTAAGACAAGCCCAACTATCAACTAAACAGGTGATAGAACAAAAGGAGAACAGGACTAGAGCGCAAACAAACCTAAGCATGCTAGTACGACACAGGCCAACATACAACAGGGTTATAGGTGTGGAGGTAAGGCAATATCGTGGCAACAGGGTAAACATGTGATGGGATCGGAACACAAGCATCGAATCATAAGGCTAGCATAAGGACGACGGAAAGAATCGGTAACAAGTGATGAAAGGAAGCCATAGGCAGCAAGTGAGTATACTTGCCTGGAATCCAGCAAGTAGAGGTAGCAGAATTTGTCGTTGCTCACATCATCTCAACGTCCTATCCGCGAAGAAGCAACGAACTAGAACAAACACCGGATGCAACAATTACTTCTACGGCAAAAGATCCAGCATGATCCTATTTTATATGCATGACATGGCAAGATGCAACGGGGAAACAACTTAGGCAATTTAATCGGAACCGGAGTCCGGACAATAAGGATTGGTTCGAGTTATTTATCTAGTCATCAATTTAAATGTTGATTAGCATGGATAACATCAAATAGGTGAGCTAAACCATGTTAAATGGAATAGGGTAACAATTATATTAAATGCCCCAACACATACCATATGTTGATAACAAGTGAACATGCATAAGACAACTAAGGATGCAAGAAACAATATGCAAACATGAGCATGGATGGCATGAACAGATTAAGTGCATTTTTCTGGTATGAAAACATATTTTATTTGTTGGATTTGGAATTAAAATGAGCAAGTTATCAAATTAGCAATTTTAAATGCATTAAATAAATAATTAGTTGTTTTCAGCAATTTAACTTATTTAAAACAGAAAACAAATTTGATATTTTCAAAGTTCATGAAAAATGGGATGGAAAACATATTTTACATGTTGGAATTGGATTTGAATTGCCCAAGTTATGAATTTTGCAATTTAAAAGGTGTAATTAAAGTATTGAATTATTGCACCAATTTTAATTAGGCAAAACAGTAAACAAAGTGCATAATTGAAAAGTACAGGAAATTTTGAATGGAATACATATTTTATTTGCCCAATTTGGATTTGAACTGGTGAAGTTATTCATGTTTGAAATTTAGGGGCCAAACTGCAAAAGATTTTGAAATGGCAGGGGCCTCTCTGCGAGATCTGTGCTCATAAATTGGAGCTGCACAACGCCACAGCGACCCTAGGTCGCTGACAAGCGGGCCCGCGCCACGCTGGCGCACACGCAGGCGCGGGTGGAAGCTGGGGTGGCCACGGGGGTCACTGACATGTGGGGCTCGACTGCGCGCGTGGAAAAAAGAGGAAAAAGGGGCGTGCGGCCGGTGGGTTTCGAACTCGGGATCTCTCCCTCGCGCGGATGGAACCCATCCACTAGGCTACTGCTGCGGTTGTGAACAGATACGGATCTGAGCCGATATGAGGTGACAAAACGTGGAGTTTTTTTCCTACTAACGAAATTGAACCTATGTGCGAGGGGGACAGGGATTTCGCCGGCGATTCACGGCCACCACGATGGTGCTGCGCGAAGGCAGGCACCCAGAGCATGGGGAGGGGTTAGGGAGAGGTCCAAGAGGCGGAGGCTCACCTCGGGGCACCGGTGGAGTGGACGGGCTCGAGGAAGACACGCCGGACCTGACGGAGACGGTCACGGGCGACAGTTGCGCGCCGGGAAGAAAACGGCGAAGGCGTGGCGCCCCTGATGCCTCCCCGCGCCGGCCAAGGAGACGGAGCCGACGAGGAACATGCCACGGTTCCATTCCCGCCGGAACCGTGGCCTGACGATGATCTCCGCGACTGCGCCATGCCTACCAAGATACGGCCACTGCTGCTCTTCTCGAGTTCAGACAGAGGTTCAGAGAAACGAATCGGGGAAGGATGGAAACAGAGGAAGAAGAGAGGTGAGGGAGCGGCGGCGCAGGAGGAAGGAGAGGGAGTGGTTGGGCTAGGGTTTGGGGCTGGAGAGGAGGCTTTAAGGTGGGGGAGCAGGTGGAGGAGGGGTCCATGGTGGGGGAGGGGACAGCGACATGCCCTCCTCGTGCTCCCTGTCCGTACGAGGGAGAAGGTCAAGGTGGGCTGCGAGGCTAACGGGCTGGGGTGGTAGGTGGGCCACTTTGGCCTGCCTCCCCCTTGATGATTTTGTTTCTTTTCCTTTTTATTTTTTATTTTTTTTGTTGAAAGGAAAGAAGAAAAGAATTAGAAGGTTTTAGGGTTTCAGTAAAAAGGGATTTTTATAATCCAAACCATTTTTTTAAATTCCAATTCAATTTGTATTGCAACAGATTGAGTTTGAAACAAGGGTGAACTTTTGAATTGCTAAAGTTGGTTTGAAATTTTAATTTGTTTGAAAGCAAGTGAAATGCATATGATGTATGATGCCATGCCAAAAGGAAAACAACCAAATCTAAATGGGGGGAAATCCCCCGGGTGTTACATCTTCCTCCTCTCTTCACCCCCGCGACCACGAGCCCCAAACCGAGCTCGCGCCACCGGAGCTGCGCCATCGCCCGCAAGATCGCCACCGGTCGCCACCGTCAGCGCCCGCAAGGCCGCCGCCAGTCGCCGCCGTCAACGCCCGCGAGCACGCCTCCATCAACAATCCATCCAGTAAGTCCCTTCATCGATTAGATCTAGGTTTCCTTTCTTCAATCTTGCACTAGCATTTTGGATTGGATCTTGCTCCATAGTCATCCGTTACTTCTCCATTAGCCAGGCATACTCTTGCGATTTGCAATCTTGTATTTTTCCACAACTTGCTCTTAACTAGATCCATTCCTATATCCCTTGCAAACGCTTAAACGGTTTACCTTGCTTATATCAAATAGTTGCGCTTTTCGAACTTCTCAATCTTTACTTACTCGCGTTTTATCTTCGTTTAGATCTACACTCCATGGCTCCCAAGGCCAGCACTAAGCTGAAGGGCAAAAAGCCGGCCGGGAAGCAAAAGCCGGGTCAATCGATTTCCGCCAACTGGGCGAAATCTACTGTCACCAAATCCAAACTCGACGAGCTAGCCGAGTCTGGTGTCCTGCCTGCCCGGTCAGAGATCCACTGGAGGATACCCGGCGAGGAGACCCGGCCTTCACCAGGCCTGGATGAAGTAGTCGTCTTCGTCGAGCACGTGATCCGGGGTTTCCGCCCCCGGGTCACCCTTTCTTTCGGGAACTCCTAGATCACTACAAACTCCGGGTATTTGATATCGGCCTAAACTCCATGCTTAACATTTTCCACTTCATAGTCCTCTGTGAAGCTTATTTGTGCATTCCTCCCAACTTAGCCTTATTCCTAGAGTTATTCCAGTGCAAACCCTGCCGGGAGAGAACGGACGGGGCCCTTCTAGTTTGCGGAGGGGTCTCGATTCAGAGACGTAAAAACTCTCTGATGCCGACTCTCAGTCTTCACTCTCATGTGAAGCACTGGCAGAAAACATACTTCTACTGCCAAGACACTTCTTTACCCGGCGAGAAGCCATTGCCGGATTTCTCTGATGACATTCTTTCCTTATCCGACAACCTAAACTCTTTCGCTTCCGAGGTCGATAGGCAATCTATCCAGCCCCTTCTTCACAAGCTAGCTGTGCTTTCTGCCCAAGGTCTCATTGGGCTTAATCTGGTAAAGACCTGGGTAAGCTGCCGGATCCAGCCAAACAGCATCCGGCCCAAGCTTATGTGCGATTATTCTGGGCATGTCACCGACTCTCTCCGATAATCGGAGAAAACTTACCCGGCTACGGATGTAAATAAAACCATGAAGAAATTCTTGGCTGAGAAACTCGAAGTCATCAGGAGCATATCCAGGCTTAGCCCCTTTACTCGCTCTAACCCGGCTCCTCCAGTAAGAACCGGCTTAGTCCCTTTATCCGACTGATATTTCTTATGCACACATACTAACCTTTGTCTCTGTATTTCTTACTCAGGAAGACGATGAATTCTGGAAGATAGTCACCTCTCCCCCTTCCGAAAACTCGGAGGAGGACGAGGAGCCGGCTGACAGTGATGAAGGTAAATTCGGGTCTTATCTTTACACTTGCTTCATTTAACTTTGTTAGACCAAATTTTCCCCTTTTACGACAATACTCCTTACTCACCAGGGCTAGAGGAAAAGGAAGACACCCAGTCGGAAGAGAGTGAGGCAGAGCCGGAGGAAGAGGTTGGGGCAAAAAGGAAGACCCGGAAAGTTGTTTTCAAGGTGCCCTATTCTTCCATGACCTCCAAGCCATACTCGTATGCCAGTATGTGCGAACTTAACAAGCATCTAACCGGTTCATCATCCCTGAAGGAATCGACTCCGGCCAAACGACGGGCAACCCGGATATCTCCGGGTGACGATCCCCTTCACCGGGTATCCCTATGTCACCCGCTCGCCGGGCCGGTACTCCCCCAACTTATAAATCCCATATACCTCGGAAATTTCCATCTCCAAATCATCCCTTAGCCGGTCAACTCCGGGTCTCACTTTCTGATTCTTTATCAGCATCTTCCGGGTCCAGCAACGATCTCCCAGCCGACTTCGTGGTGAATACCAACTCACTACTCTCATTAACCAATATACCTTTACTTTCCTTGTCTTTCGTCTATTACTCACTAACTTTTTCTTTTTCTTTCTCAGAGCCAAGGTCACCCTTAGTGACCCAGAGGATATGCACATTGATAACTCGGCCATGGAAGACCCGGAGAACTTTGTGGAGCCCGCAGCTGGCGGTGAAGAAGGAGAAGAACAGCTGGACAACCCTGTTGACCAGGAGGCTGAGTTTCCCCTGCCAACACATCAGCCGGCCGATGATGATGTCGAGTTTCTGGGATCACATAGGGGTGCCCCTGCTCCCAACACCCAGGCAACCAGAGTCGACTCGCTAAAGCAGGAAAGGACTCCGCCACCGGGTAACCAGAACCCTAGCTCCTCCAGGCCAAATCTGGGTGGCCTTGACTTTGAAGGGATGTTGGATGAGCTTTTTGCTCTAAAGACCAATGAAAGAGATATTCTCGAATCCCTAGCAGCTGAGCATCAGGTAAATCTACTGATATTATTTGCGTACTCATCTAGTCCCCAAGTTCCGGGTGAAATATACATAGTTTACTCGGTACTTATATAACCTTCCATACTCGGTTTTTACGCTGCAACCGACTAATACGTCCTTGTCTATTTTTCAGGCTTATGTGACCCGGTCGGAGGAGATGTTGGCGAAAACCAACAAACTCCTCCGAGTTGAAACCAAACTTCGAGAGGAGCTGGAGGTCGAGGTGAAGGACCTTTCCAAGGACTGCAAGAAATACAAGAAAAAGCTCCACCATGCTGAGGACTTACTGAAGAAACTATCAGCCTCTGTTGCCGACACTTACCGCTCCATACTTGGTAAAAGAACTTAACTTCCTGACCAAGACTCGGATTTCTCACTTGATATGATCTATGACCCGGACCTTACCACATTACTTTCCTACTTATTCTGCAGGTCCGGGTGAAAATGTTGAAGATGAAGATGATATAGAAAAACGTAAGACCCTGAAGGCCGTGATCCGAAAATTTTCTGTGGGCACCAAGTGGATCCTTGAAGCCGTGAAGTGGCCTGGCGGTTATGGCGGTGTGTCCCACACGCTTGACGCGTGCTCCACGGTTCCCGGTTGGATCGATCACTGGAAGCGCTCAGCATGGCGGCATGGGGTAACCCGCGGCCTTGCCTTGGCCAAAGCCTATTTTCCTAGGCTTGAGCCGGCAACGCTCGTGAATGGGTTCCCCGAGTTTAACAATGACGGCTCAAGATTCTCGGCTAAGGACTACAAGTCTATCCACGCTCAGGTACGTCACTCGGCAAGCCTGATAGCCGATAAGCTGGATGCGAACAAGCTCACCCCGCCATACAATGTTGAAGACAAGCCGATCCCGTCTGCTCTCCCGGAGCCCTTTGACATACTAGCCAGGTGGAAGGAGGAGGTTGCCAAGAGGAAGGCCAAGGCCGACACTGCGCCATCCTCGTCTACTCCAGCTGTTCCCCCTCCAGCTCGTGTTGATGCCACAACTGACCTGGATACGGAGGCGGGGAAGGATACAGAAGAAAATACTGAAGACCCGGCTACCAAGATTGCTGCTGAAGACTCGTCTATGGATGCCGAGTGAAGTTTTATGATTTTTCGTTCGGAAACACTTATTCGTCCAATAGGCATGGTTGTAATATGCCTGATACAATTATTTGTTTAATAGTGCGCCTGTGCACTTTTGATACTATTTCCTCGATTTGTAACACGCTTAAACTTTGAATGGCTTTGATGGCCCTTTTCGGCCATCCACCCTGATATGTTGTTTTCTAGTCTTAAGCTTTTTTGCTGCTTTTCTGTTCTGTCTTCTTTTTCTACATCTATGAGACTCGGTTTCCGGGTCTCAGGATTTTTGGACCGGGTAAACTTTTGCTTCTTAAGTCCCCAAGTCCCAAAGACTCGGATTTTTGGGTTTTAAGCGCGATAGCTAAACAGTTTATTGTTTTTCTCAAATTCCCAGGTCCCCAAGACCCGAATTTCCAAGTCTAGGGATTTGTAGTTTTTCAAAAAAGCTGCCTGTTTTTGCCAAGGCCCAAAATATATAGCTACCCATTAAGTTTTAAAGCTATGCTTAATACATTGTGAGTTTCTGGCTGTTAGCCTTTTACTCCGAATAGCTTGTGGTTTGGATGACCCTTTTGATCCTCTTTGTTGTAAGCCGGCTTTCGCGTGGATATTCAGTGCTGCTATAACCGTATAAAAACAGGGTCATGCAAGTCCCCATGGGCATCATGACTGATTGTGATTATACGTTAGCAAGACACGCCACATTATTGCGAGTC